>JAXASZ010000862.1:0-43425 GCA_038407095.1 Ceratocystis destructans
GTTTTGGGTTTTTTTCCCCCCCCCCCCCCACCCTTCCCAATTCAGACGCCTTGTAAGTTGGAAGTTAGTTATGGTGAATGATCTTGTAGATGGAACCCCCTAATTGCGTCAGCACCTTGCTGTTGTAGATGGAGGACACGGCTTGTACGGGAGGTCTCTTTGACTCAGGAGACTGTTTTGTTTCGGAGATAGTCAGTCAGCCTGTTTGCCAATCAATGCAAACTAGCTACAAATCGATCGTTTTGTCTTGTATGAACCAATCCTTGGGGCCTTGTGTAAATGCTGATCATTAAATATGTGTTTGGTTTGAATATATTTAGCGTCGTTTGATCTTGGTGTTATGTGTTTGATCACCATACAATTGGGTTATAATTTGCTGGAAGGAAAGTAAAATGACTGTAAGGGTTATCATACCTGCTACTGTGCTGGCAGCTGTCCGGTGATTCTGGCAGCTGTCACAGCCAGTAGACGAGGCTATCCTAATTGGGGACAATTAGACCATGATAACTTTATTTTCAAGCCTCGCGACTTCGCAACGCGACGACATAATTCCAGTGCTGCTTGTACACGAAAGGCAAACTTCTTGTGAAAACTCCCAGCCTCATTGCCTCAATCTCGGCGTGGCCTTGTTGCCAGCCTTTATTTTTTGTCTTTTTTTCTTTTCCCTTCCCTGTCTAGCTCTCGAAAGCTGTAGGCTAACGGCTAGGTCAACGTTTCTTTCGCACTCAAGTCCTATTTTGCTTCATTTTTTCTTCATTTTTTCTGCGTCTTTCTCTGCTACTACCACCTTTTCTTCGCTGTCAAAATGTCCCTCGGGGCTCCTCGCATCCGGCGAACAGCACAAAATACACAGTTTACGTGAGAACAACCTCGATGGAACGCGTTAGCGATGAACCCAAATATTAACGTAGAGATTCTCTCTCAAGGTACCAATTCTCGCGCCGCACTTACGATGTCAAAACATACCCAATTTTTTCACCGCAGGGTGCGACAATCATACTCTACGGCCACGAGAACGGAATCACAGTAGTGTGGCGTGGTGGCCGCAGACTCAAGGAAAACAAGGTCGAACCTGCGCCGAAGGAAACCAATAAAGCAAAGCCAACCGCTGAAGATGCTGTTATGGTTTTGGATTCCGACTCGGACAGCGAACACGGTCCTAGCAATCCAGAACCGGCAAAGCCCTTTGTCGATCAACCCGAGTTCGAGGATGAAGCCCTCAACGACCCCTATCCTGAAATAATACAAACGCTGGATTTGGCATTGGGGACTTCTGTTCTGCATATCGCTGTACCTTCAATGACACCAACACAAACTTTGGAGGATGGCGCATTTTCTGGTATTGAAAAACTCAAGACTCATATCGTTTTTGCCGTTTCGTGCGGCACTAACGACGTGTACATTGTTTCGGTGCCGCTTACACCACCGTCACACGAGAGCAAAGCCAGACCAGAGCTCTACAAGAGCCTCTTGGTTGACCAGACAGGTGCCGGCCTCTGGGGCGAGACACTGACTCTGCTGACCGGCCAACTTCAACCGAGTCGCGGCGTAGCCATGACGGTTATAAAGCCAAAGAATAGCAGCAAGCATCCGGCAAAGTCTAAGGTGGTTGTTGCTTCACATACACGGGAAGCTTCTGGCGCCCTGCGTTTGTGGGAGAGTACTTTAGATGCAATTGTTGCCCCGGCTCAGGGTCCTTTAGAAGCCTTTCAAACCGAGTTTCTTCCCCAAGGCCTCAGCACCATTAGCTTCAACTCCACCCACACTTCACATCTTCTTGCTGTTTCACCGCAGCATGGCGTGCGAGTATATGACTTCACTCTTGCCCCTTATGCCGCTGAAGACTTGGCTCCAGGGTCGTTCCCCCCCCAAGGATCATGGCAGCTGTCTTTATTTCAGCCTTTTACCAAAGGATTTCCTGCTCGGAAGCCGATTGTTGATGCTGCATGGATTGCCCATGGTAGAGCTATTATGGTTCTTCTAGCAGATGGGACGTGGGGAATTTGGGATGTTGATGGCGTGAGCCCTAAGGGCTCGTCTCTATTGGGCAAAAACAAGCCCGGAGTTATTGGCGGTGCTGTTACCCAATTCAGCGTCTCAGGCCAGATTGACGGAACCAACCTTCTCCGGGCCGGAGCCTCTGATGCTAAACTGCCTCGATCGGGAGCGATGTCGGCTTCTTCGGTATTTGCCCCTGGACGCATGTCAAGTGTGGCTGGTGGCATTTCGGTCACAGGAATTCCTGGCCCACTGGGATCTGGAGCTGATGAGAGCGTTGCAATGTGGATTAGCTCATGGGAGCATATCTGCGTGATACCCGGTATCCTTCGGTTTTGGGACTCACAGTTGCGCAAGCACAGTGGAGGCGGCGTGAACCTCTTTAGTGGTGCTCAACCCACACGCATGTTTAAAATCCACGAGCTCTCGGTTGGACTGATGGGCGAAAAGTGCACGGCCTTGTGCGCTATTGCTATGACGGACAAAGACAAGTCTGGCCAAGAGGAACAGCACGGATTGCCCGTTGAACTTGCTGTTTTGGGTGAATCTCGCTTAGTGCTTGTCCGAGAATCAGAGGATATCTCAACAACTGGAGGCGGTCTTGTCGTACGCAAGAAATTTGGCAAGCGCAATAACTCGTCTGCTTTGGTGGTAGACCGACCCGACAAGGTGCCAAAGCTCCTGTTTGATCTCAACCCTGGCAAGGCTGGTACTATTCGGTCTGCTCGCAATGTGCCACAGGGGCCGACTGCAGGTTCGAAGCCTGATTCTAAGAACGCGCCCTTTGGCAGGTCTTCTGACACCGGCATGGCCGAGCCTGTGCCTTCAGCGTCTTTGCCGTTCATGGATATTCTTGATGCAGCGGCTGATACTGGACAAGAGACTTCCGAATCTCGGGATATAGAGGTAGAGATGTTGGACATTATGGAGATTGACCGACAATTAAACACGATGGAGGATTTCCGTGGAGGATCCCGCAAACGCGTGATGTTTGACGGAGGGTCATGAGCTCAGAGCAATGAAACGAAACGACTCTACAACAACAGCGAGAACTTATTTTTTTTATTGTTTTGGCGGGCACCAACTTTATTGCATGACCAAGTGATTGACTTTCCAACCATAACATGAAGTTGTTGTTTTTTTTCTTTTTCTTTTTTTTTTCTTCCTTTTCCTATATTTCCGCACGGCCGGTGGAGCACAAGGCGAGACTCATCCTTGAACCAGCTCTGTATTCCGAGCGGTATATTGATATAAGTAAATTTGGATATGAGCTTGGAAAACGGGTTGCTGGGTACCTTTCTTGTCTTCTAGACGGAAAGAAACCAGATCAACTGAGATTAGTACGGCCTCTTTCTTGTCTTGCCAATATCATCACATCTACTAGGTAGTAGGGACGCACAAGAACACGCTAGACAGTGTGTCTAGCTGTGGGTTTGCGGGTCAATGCTGCCTAGTATGTCTGGCTTGCCGACTTGAATATAGTTTTTGGTGGCCATCTTCGGACTTTCCTTGGGATTGCGGAGTGGACGGCCAATAGCTTTCAAATACGTGTCAGTGAGAAGGCGGATGGATGTAAGGACGGAGCACTTCCTTGGGTATGCTATCTATAGGTATCTTTGTTCTTGACGCTTGATATTGGTACATATATATATATATATATGTTTGTATGTGCGTAGGGTTTTGGCGGACTAAACGAAGTTGAAGTTGAAGTTGAACGTACTTGATATTTATGGGACGGATTAAGAATGAACGACGCCGGAGTGATTTGATTTTTTACTGGAATTACGAAGGTTATTGTTATTGTTATTGTGCTATTTTACGTCTACCTACTGTTATTTCGCAGCAATACGATGGCGTGTTCCGGGCAGAAACTGCTGGTTGATGTCATCTTCCAGTAGCCTCTGGGTGGTCAGCGGTTGCAGGTTTGCTTAGACTTTGATTTGATTTGATTTGAATATATTTAACGTCTACGGGAATCACTAAGATCAAACGACGCCGGTGCTTAGACTTTGAGCAAAAAAAAAAAGAAAAAAAAATCAGTCGTCACAGATTTTGATCTTCATTTTCACCACCCAAATCAGGCAACCAGCTCTTCGCTCGCTTAGCTCAGTTGGTTAGAGCGTCGTACTAATATTCAACCACATGAATATCATGTAATGCGAAGGTCGCCAGTTCGACCCTGGTAGTGAGCATACTATTAGACCTTCTGGTCATTGATTTTTATTTTTTATTTTTGCATGAATAACCACCGCCCCCTCCCCCAGGTCCTTCTCCGGCGCTCTACGCTCAGTAGGGCCTTGGTGGCTGACCCCGGCTCACGATAGTTTATTTTTTCTCCTGGCTGCAAGGTCGCACCCTAGCAGGTCATAGGAACAGCCCCAAGTGGACTCACACCTGCAACGGCTGACTGCCCGGAAGAGGAATAGGAGGACGACATCTTCCTACCCCCTTCCGTCCAGATCATGCCGTCCGTCGTATTGCTGCGTGTGGAAAGCCAGCAGGTGGGAGACGTTAAATTACACAAACAAACATCACAGGACTGACTAGCTTGAAGTAGACACAACACACACACACACGCCTGTCGGAGGCCCTCCGTCGTATTGCTATGGAAAACCAGCAAGTAGGCCGACATCAAACAATACAACCCAACCAAAGACACCAACTACTTGGTTGATTTAAATCTATTTTCCGTCTACTGGAATCACCGAGATCAAACGACGCAGACACTGCTTATACATCCAATACACCGACCGGTCGGTCATTGGCTCATGCCCTCGTATCATTGTTGTGACTTTGATGATTAATTCCAATTTGTCATTCAAAGCTTGTAATAAAGTGGTAGGTAATACGCTATGTCTTGGGCCTTGTCAACCATTTCGTGCTCACGTATTGCGTTCAACTTCGGTCTTAATGTCCGCCTTGACCTGGTTTGCCTTGTTCTTGGCCGCACCGGCTACTTTCTTGGCCTCGTCTACAGCATTGTCGGCAATGTCCTTGGAAGACCCAGCAGCTTGAGCTGCCTTGTCCTTCAGATCCTGGCTTGAATCTGCCGCCTTGTCTTGGATGTTTTTACTGGCATCGGCGGCCTTGTCGATCGTTTTCTTGACCTTTGATTCTTTGTGAGAAAAGACTCTGGTTAGTACATCGCGTGGAAGTAGGACTGGAGGCAAATGGATAACATACGGGCCGTGTTCACAGCGCTGTCAATCTTCTCTCCAACATCACGTAGGCCATCCTTGATTGACTGGGTAGCTGTCTTGCTAACAGCGCAAGTAGCAGAGAAGGGGCGGACTATTACGATAGGACGGACAGAAACGGCCAAAGCCTGGCGGGCAACACTTTGGGTGAAACGATAAGACATTTTGAGAGAGTGGAAAGCCGAATCAAAGAAACAGCGATAAAGATAAGATTTGATGGTGAGATGAAGAAAAGAAGAGTTGGCTCAGTCCCAATGGCCGGCCACTTCTTGTCTTATGTATACTCGGAATGGGAATTGAGGGAGTGGCGGATACCGTGAGTTGTGGCGTATGCGATGATGTCAGACTGCCTTTTCCGTCAAGGCCCAAGCTAACTAGCATGCCGCGTTCTCCCCATATCGACCGACTCATGTAAGATACTAAGACAAAAGAGCTCCATCCCAAGCTAGCTTGCCCTATAGACTACCGAAAAAGGCATCCAACATTGGTAACAGACCGGGGTTTCTCTCCCTCGCTAGCCTCCTTTTCTCCTTTTCTCTTTTTCTTCTCTTCCCTTGCTCCTATTACCGCCCCGAGAAAACGGGCTTCCGCTTTTCGCTAAATGCCCTGAGAGCCTCATCCCGGTCCTCGGTGCTGACTACGCGTTGGTACATTTTGTTTTCAACATCGGGGTTAGCCCACTGAACAGCCTCCAGTGCAGCGCGCACAGCGATTGGCCCACCGTCACAGATCTCTTGTGCTAGCCGGACAGACTCGCTGAGCACTGCTCGCCGTGCTAGATCCAAGATCTGCTTCTTCTCCTCTTCGCCCTCAGGAGCCACCTCAACCAGGCGGTCGGCCAGTCCTAGGAAATAGGCTTCAGAGGCAGAGACTCGGCGGCCTGTCAAGATCATATCACGGGCACGGTTTAGACCAATAAGGGCTGGCAATCGGTAGGTCCCTCCAGCCCCGGGAATTATGCCAAGGCGTGTTTCAGGAAGGCCAACCGCAGCTGTCGAAGATAATACGCGGAAGGTTGTTGAAAGGGCAAGTTCAAGACCGCCACCCAAGGCTAGAGACGAGATGGCGGATATTGTAGGGATGGGAAGTGAGGAAATCGAAGACAAAGTAGAGCGGAGGAACGAAAGGAAGCGTTCGGTTCTTGTAAGAAGAGCATGTCAGCTGGCTTTGCTTGTGGGTAACAGACAGTGCACTGCACCTATAACGAAATCATGCAGTAAGCGTAGTTGAGCGCGACTTACTCTTCTGATGAGAAACTGCGACGCTCTTTCAAGTCGGCTCCGGCACAGAAGCAGGATTCGACAGCACTGGCCAAAATGAGAGCACGAGTAGCTCCCTTTTTATTCTCTCCCATTGCACCGCCCATTAGCGGCTTTTGTGGCAGCTCCTCCCCGTCCGAGCCATACTGCGCCGCAACTACGTCAATCTGCTGGCGCAGGTCAGCGAGTAACTGTACTGAGATCGCATTGCGGGCTTCAGGTCTATTGAGCTCTAGAATACGAATGTGGCCGGAGTTAGGAGCCGGAAGGTCGATCACTTGTATCAGAGACTTGGATTCGGTGGAAGAGGCGGATGAATACAGCCGGGCAAAGCGAAGTACAAGACCATGTGACTGGAGTCGCACGGCTCTGGAGAGAGGGAGCATCATGTTGTCCAAGATATCAAGGGAAGGAGGGCGGTTGGGTTGGGTGATCTGAGTTGCTGGCCTTGGTTGTATGGGATTTGGCGAATGCTAGAGGCAGGAAAAAAAAGTCAAGTTCCAATATCAGACTTCACTAAAAGCCATGCGATAAGCGGGGCATCGTAGGCTCTCCGGGAAAGGAAGTAGCGCTAAATTTGGAGTAGCTGATTATTTTTGGAGACATTCTCGGTGAGTGAAAGAGGGACGGACTCACCGAGACACACACCGTCGGGCGGCCGTTTGCGTAGAAAGGGCAACACGACGCAACATGTACTTGTGATACTTTTAAAACGACTCTTGTGCTCTGCTGGAACTGTAAACTGATGAACGCCTTTTTATCAACACATACACCCACCCATGGTCGTCCTCGAACCCTTCCTTCCGTCATAATGGCTGATATACCCGAGGAGCACGGCTAGGACAAGGCAAGGCCGGTGAAAGAGACTGATGCAACGGCTGGTTGTTTCACTCTATTGTGCTGCCGGCGGTTACACAGCAGGTGTGAGCGTTACACACAAGCATAAATTCGTTAGATGAATACCTTGTTAACTGAATACTAAATGTGCGTGCGTGTGCGTGTGTGTGTGTTGTTGACTGAAAACGGCCGTTGAATAGGAACTCTGCTACCACGGATCAGCACCGAGCAGAGTTCCCTCTATAATGTCATCAGCTATCCGGTTTATAGCGGCATCAAAAAAAGCACCCTTTGCTAGCCTGCATTTACGGTGTCATGTGAGGCCTGGGGCAAGCAAAGTACGCGAGGGAATTCTTGCCATGAACGAGAATGTCATTGAGCTTTGTGTCAGTGCTCAGGCTAGAGAAGGCGAAGCTAACAAGGCTGTCATCCAGACGTTCAGCGAGGTAAGAAAGCTAATATCTGAGGAGATGCATAAGGGGACGAGGGAAAAGAAAATCGCAGCACGTACACCTGCGAATGCAAAGGACGACGGAACAAAATCGCGGCACGTGAACCTACGAACACAAACAACGACTACATACTCACAGAGACGTGGAAATATAGGTCCTTGGTATGCCGAAATCAGATATCCGGATTTCGCATGGCCACAAGTCGCGCGACAAAACGATTGTAGTGACAAGAGTCGGCGCTGATGAGCAAGAGGCTCTGCAATGGATACGGTCAAGACTCGCCGGTTCTATCGAGGACTAGGGGAGGGGGGGGACGACGGAGATTTCTTGCTCCTTTCCTGTGTCACAGAAGTCGAGGTGTCCCTTGGGATGCCATCTATGTTTCAGCCCGGTTCGTCCTATGAAGAAGCAATAGGCTGCGTCTTTGTAGGGTACGACCTTGAATAAAGTTCCGCATAATATATCCCTAGCGCAACGCAACCGTTCCACTATAGAAAGGGAGCAGGCTTGCGGGAAAGGCAACTCAGAGTGGATGTTTGTTTTCAGTGCAATAAGGTGCGTGCAGTGGAATGCTCGAGACAGGGCTTGATTCTCATTTCGTTAAGTTTCCTGACTCGGGGTTGTCTAGTAGCGTGAAACATTCCTGCCAGCTTCAGCCGGAGAATCTCACAAAACAAGGCTACTTCCGACGTGACTGGCGCATGCAAGATCGGGGAGGATAGCTCAATACAGACGGTGCGTATGGTATAAAAGGCAAGGACATGGTCGCATTGACGACATGGAGATATTGGAGTGCAGCCAAAAGCGTAGGCAAGCATAAGCTAGAGAGACAAGTGTGCAAGTAGTTAATCAAATGACTAGATTTTCAGGTTAGTCAGCTCTGCCTGGTATAGCGCGCTCACACTCACTGCACGACACAGACGTAACAGGCTATGGCTCGATATCGTAAGTGAACATTCTGTCGCCTGCTTTTGCCTTCCTCACAGAGTAGGTGCGTTCATGTGGAATTCTCCCTTATTGTGGTCTTGCGTGCCCTTATAAAATTGGCGAGCCTATCCTAGTTTCTTCCTCGTGCCAGCCATGCATCTGCTAGTCACGTCTAGGGAGGGACATGGCGAATTCTTCACTATGCTTACAGAAACATGCAAGAATAGTAAGTAGCACTGCCTACTGTCCTGATCCGAAAAGCGCTAGGCTGCCATCACGCTGTTGCTTTTGGCAGGTAGTGTCTGTTTCTTAATACTGGGATGGCCGGCCTATGTTGGAGCTTGGGCGACTGGTGAAGTGGCCAACGCAGTCTGTGAAGAGAAATACCCTTACTTGAAATGAGAAACCGTGGCTCGCTCCCTCTCTCACTCCTCACCCCATCCTTCCTCTCTTGCTGCTATGTTAGTCTCTAGGAGTAGGTCCTTGGCGTCATCGGATGAATGAAGCATGGCTAGCTTGGTCAAAAGGGCGTGGCTTTTGGGGGTTTCCGCAAGACATCGACTTCGGTATAAAGAGACATGGCGTCACCATGTTCTGTGATACTCACTCTCACTGTTGCGGCCCGCCTGCATTGTGGGTTTCTCCTTAAGCCGATGCATTCTGTATCCATGCTGTATACTTTAATCTTTTTTCCTACCTTTGCTCCTCCTCCTCCTCCTCCTCCCCCTCCTTGTGCTCCTCTCCCCGTGGTCTTTTGATCCCACTTCTCTCCACCGATTTAGGATGCACGCTGCACGTCTCATCCTTTCCGCTGTCTGTGCAGTAGGGGCAGCTGTGGTTCGCCGTGCTCCTGGCCGGGGCTGTGGTGCCCCGGCGCCGTCGCTGCTTGATATGGCAAACGCTGCATTACTATCTAGGCTTGAAAGTGACTCTCTTGCTGCTGGCAGATACTCTAGGCAAGAGATCACTAAAGTGCCTCTGTATATCCATGTCGTTGCAAAGAGCAAAGAGCTACGAGACGGCTATCTACCTGTTAGTACACCAGCTATTTGATCTTGCAAAAGCCGTTCGCTAATGCCGCTCCAACAGAAAGACATGGTTATGGGCCAACTGCAGGTGCTCAATGATGACTACAAGGGGGCCGGCTTTGTGTTTGATCTGCAGGATATTGACTATACTATCAACGAGACCTGGGCCCGCGATCGTTCCGAGATGGATATGAAAAGGTCTCTGCGCAGGGGCGCATACGGTGACCTTAATCTGTACTTCCAGCCCTACGTCTCGGGCTATCTCGGCTACAGCTACTTCCCCGAAGGCAACGTGACCAAAAGATCCCAAGAATGGTATCGCGATGGTTGCACCATTCTTGCCGGAACTGTCCCTGGGGGCTGGGAGGGCGCCTATAGCGGTGGCCGCACTGTGACCCACGAGGTCGGCCATTGGATGGGGCTATATCACACTTTCGAAGGCGGATGCACCGGCAATGGGGACTTCATTAGCGACACACCCGCCGAGCTGGAGCCTGCCTACGAGTGTGCTTCGGAGCGGAACTCGTGCCCTGGCAGAGAAGGAACCGACCCTATTCATAATTTCATGGACTATGTCTCGGATTCTTGCATGGAGTCTTTCACCGATGGGCAGAAGGCCCGCATGCAATCGTACTATTCGCGATATCGTGCGTAGTTTGTCTGAGCCCTCGCACGTGACGTGGGGTTAGAACAGCTCACAGTATTATCGAGTCCAAGCCAAGCCGTCGGGTTTTGTTTGCGACATCTCCCTTGACTCGGGCACCTTGGGGAACTTGACTTTGGTTAGCAACTACTACCTGGACAAGACGGGCGTGGACGTGGCTTGCGTCGGACAGCAGCCAGTCACAAGGGTTATTTGTATATATTCGCATAGCTGGTTATACATACATGTAATCATAATAGTAATTCTCTTTTATCTACATCCATCCCATGAGAGCATCTCCTCTTGAGTTGTAGGGAAGGCCGTGAAAAAAGCACTCATCCCGTGTGCCTCCCAAATCTAGCAGAATGGACCCGACACAGTGACGTGCATATTCCAAGGCGATAGTGCTAAGGTCTGGCTGCTGAAACACGAACCGAGCGGCCCATTCCCAGTCATTTTGATCCTGGTCTGTGGTGCCGCTGGCTGTCCAAGAAAAGTCATACAGGGAGATCTTCCCACAGACTTCCATTTTAGCTCTAAGGTTTGAACCTTCGCTCCCAACCACTTCGTGCGCCATCACTCGACCCTTGAGAGTGGCTACAAGATCAAAGGCTTGGGCATCTGGCAAAATCCTGGTGTTGTTGGGTCTTTGGTTCATCTGGATGTGGCAGGACACTCGGATCCATGAGGCTAATATAGCACTGCGCGTATCCTTGCCAAGTTCTACGCCAGGAGAAGAAATGGCTGGTGATATTGCTAGCGTCGAGTCACGCAGTAGCTGCTGTGTCTGACAATCAGTGTGGATGAATTGCATTAGCCCGTAGACCTTTCCTTCCGGGGATGCATATAAAGAGTCGCTGCAGAAGTTGAGGGTCGTGATGGGATTGTCACACTGTAATTTTTCACTGGGACTTGCATCGGTGAGAACCCCACTAGAGATGTTGTTGGTCAGCTTGGTGCTACTTGAGGGGATGGAGAGAGTAGGGGGTTCCATTTTACCATGCTTTGCGGTGAATAGGTAGAAATGCCCAGTAACCACACTCCCCGCGCTCAAGCTTGAATTCTGCAGTGACGAGTTCAGCAGGCAGGGGAGTCTCACTCCCACTCCAGGGGCTATGTAGCCCAACTCTTAAGGCATTTGCTTTGCGGACTCCTAGCTGTGCCTTCCAGCTTTGAGGCCGCAACAGAAGTTTGGTTTCGGGGGAAACGGTGCAGCGTCGTGGGCCGACACAATAGGTAGTGGGAATAGGGACTTCGGGGAGATAAGACCATTCGCTAGCTGGCAGGACAATCGTCAGTAGGTTCCGCGAGGGGTGGGCAGAAGTAACCAGAAATTACCAAGGATCTATCAAGTCTTACAGTTCTCGCAAAACGACATGCAGAGGGATTTGTTCTCGGACGCGCCAATGGAATCCATATTATTCCACCCGCCACATGTGCCATCTAGCTTGATGGTGTTGATAGAGGAGCAGTTGGCATTGGGCCGATAGGTATGGTACAGTGTGGGGAACAGGCCGTAGCATTTGGATGGGGGCGTCGAGTTTGCAGGCCGACTGCTTGACTGCGGCAGCATGACGTGTGATGCTGTGGGAAGAGCAGCCAATGAGATATTGAGCCAGTGCACCATTTCTCTGCCGTTTGCGTATCTGTGCCGCGCCGGGCGGTGCTTTGTTGCGTATGGATGTGTGTGGGTGTGTGGGTGTGTGGGTGTGTGGGTGTGTGAGTGTGCGAGTGCGAGTGCATGCGAGTGCGTGCGAGTGCGTGTGAGTGCGTGTGAATGTGTGTGAATGTGTGCGTGCGTGCGTGCATGTGACTGAGAGTCAGAGACTATGTATGTGAGTGCGTGTGCGAGTGCATGCATGTGCATGTGTTGGGTGTTGATCTCTATTGACGTCATGTCCTGTCCTGTATTGACCAAGGGCCCATGTGCCCTGAGTCAGCAGGCAAAAAGTTTTACGGCTTCACATGATCATTCACGCCTTCTTTCCATCTTAAGCAGCAAAAGGGTTGTCCGGTAAATAGTCAGCATGTATATATACCAACTTGACAAAGCACTGTGTAACCTCACTGTCCTAGGCATGGCATAACCCTGGTGCTGCGGGATAACCCTACTGGGCTACGGCATCTAATCCTTGTCGTTATCGATAAGGCATTCGCATCAATGGGCCTCACATTTGATCGCGATTTCAAGAAACATGGCATACTTGGCTCAGTCACGACAACATTGACAAGGTTTGTCACCAACCACGTTTCATCCTTGGGCTCAAGCTTTAGGAAAATGCGTTTCTGAATCATTACCAAAGCCAGGCTTCCCGAATATTCTCTCCATAGGCAACCTTTTTCGTCTTGATTTGCCCGTCATCTGTTTGATCATGACGACAACCACTGCGGCGGCGTCCGCGTATGCAGCAATCAAAAACCAAACATTCTCAGTCACTGCATTGAGCCGATGGTCGATTTTAAATCGCTCTTTACCTGGTATGTCGTATCCTTGTATATGTGTGTATACATGTATATATATGTGTATACATGTATATATATATGTATATACACATACATATACATACATGTATATACATGCATCAAGAAACCAGTCCGTATGACAATAAGCTGACCGGATGCTTTCCTAGATCCCGAAACCATCAAGACAATCCACGTTTACGACTTTGATAATACCTGCAAGTCTCCTCACCCAATGTACCATGACATCTGCGATCTGCGCAATCGATTCTAACATCTCGCGCTTCTGTTTTAGTGTTCCGCACCCCCCTTCCAAACGTACAAATCTGGGCCGGCCAGACCATCGGGTCCTTATCCAGCAACGACGTCCTCTCTAACGGAGGCTGGTGGCATGACTGCAGTATCCTGGCTGCAACAGGCCAAGGTGCCGATAAAGAGGAGGCTCGTGCTTGGGAAGGTTGGTGGAACGAAAAAATCGTGGAACTGGTGCGGCTCAGTATGCAGCAGGGCGATGTATTAACCGTGCTACTGACGGGCCGCTCTGAAAGTGTGTTTGCAGGTCTCATTAAGCGCATGGTCAATAGCAAGGGCCTGGAATTCGACCTTGCATGCCTAAAGCCACGGGTCAGCCCTACCAACGAGGTGTTCTCAAGCACCATGCATTTCAAACAGTTGTTTCTAGAGACGCTGATGCTTACATACCGTGGAGCATCCGAGCTTAATATCTACGAAGACCGCCCAAAACACGTCAAGGGGTTCCGTGACTTTTTTGCCGAGTTCAACTATCGCATGGGCCTGCCATTGGCGGCAGGGGCGGAGGCCTCTTCTAGTGGTCCCGAAAACAGCCTCAAGCGCTCTCCCATTAAAGCCGAAGTTATACAAGTAACTGACACAACTGCCTGTCTGGACCCCGTGGTCGAAGTGGCCGAAGTACAACGTATGGTCAACTCCCATAACAGGGCCATCGCCGATGGGACACATACAGGCAGCCGGATGCAGATCAAGCGCACTGTCTTTTTCACCAGCTACAGCATCCCGGCCGACGATGCCAAAAGGCTAAACAAGTTAGCAAACCTCCCGGCCCATCTTGTCAGCAATGACATCAAATTCCATGGAACCAACATTCTGATTTCTATACGGCCGTGTCCACATGAGATCCTAAACAAGATTGGAGGCATGGGGGCGAAGATGGTCTGGCGCGTAGTAGCTGTTGGCCATCTTAATAATATGGTTTGGGCAGCTCAAGTAGAGCCAGTACCAGCCAATGCGGCATACCACACCGAGGGCACCGTGCCCATGGTTGTTCTAGCAGTCAGAAAACGCATACGCCCCTCTGATGCGAACAAAATCACCGAGTGGGTGCCGCTAGCCCAGGCAGATCAGTTCTCATTTGAAACGACTGTAGGCGAAAAGATGACCCTGCGGATGGAAGCGGAAGGTGAAGATGCGGGTGAATTTTACAGGACCAAGGCTACAAAACGCAAGCATATAGCCTCAACAGGCGGCGATGACGAGGAAGGACAGACTTATAGCGGCCATGGCCACACGAAATATGCGGCTCGGGGAGAGGCATCGTATGAGCAGAACGAACACCACCGCGCTGCCTACGGGAGCCATGGGGATGGCAACAGCCCATTCCGAGGCAGAGGCAGAGGTGGAAGGGGCGGGCGAGGTGGCCGCGGAGGTGCCAATTTTCATGCGAGGGGGAGGGGCAGAGGACGGGGTCGTGGTGCAGGCTAAAGATGGAGCGGCGGGATGCAGATGGCAAGAAACTAAGCGGAAGGCCAGCCTTAAAAACTCGAATAATAGATAAAAACAGAAGCAGGTTGTTAGGTGACTGTGCACCCTTCATATGTACATCCAGGTTGCTGTCTGTCTAGTTGCTTCCAGGTTGCTGTCTGTCTAGTTGCTTCGTGACTTTGCGTGGTGGGTGGCTGCAGCTTCCCGCTCCATGTCACACAAACTCCCCAAAGCCGCCGCCCCACTCCAGCAGACACTAAAACTAAACTCTTGCTAAATTGAGAAACTGCCTGCCCCACCTTTTGAGTCATCTACAGCTGCGAACGAACAAGACAAGAATTCCGCAGGCAAGAACCTTAACTAGAAGAGTTGACAAGTTCTCGAGGCAGTTTCCTCAGAGTGAAGGTGCGGAAACGAGAAATTCTCGCGAGAATATAGTTTTTTTTATTTTCTTTGCGTCTTTTTTTTTGTTTTCAATTTTCAATTTATTTTTCTCGCCTCTAAAGGCCTTTTTTTTTTTTTTCTTTCTCTTTTTCGTTCTTCCCGGCAAACATTCATCCCTTCAATATTGTCATCCCATTTTCCTTTTCTTTCTTTCCTGTTTTCACCCCACCAACCCCAACTTCGTCGCATCTTCGCTGCAATTGCCATTGCCGTTATGTCGAGTAAAGGAAAAAATTCTGCCAAGGCGAAAAAGGGCAAGGCCGAGACCAAAGCCGAAGATGTCCTACAGGCCGTGGTATGTTAGACTCGAGCATCTTGAAGGAAAACAAAACCTGGATTAGACAAGATGCTAACTTTGGTCTCTCCCCCCCTCCTCCTCCCCTCCTCGTCTAGATCCTCGCTGATTCGTTCCAAAGCCGCTTCAAGCCCTTGACCTTGGATCGCCCTCGCTGTCTTCTCCCGCTAGCCAACACTCCCTTAATCGAGTACACACTGGAGTTTCTGGCCATGAACGGCGTTCAGGAAGTCTACATCTACTGCGGTAACCACGTCGATCAAGTCGAAAAGTACATTGCCGAGTCTCGCTGGGCGCCAAACTCACTGCGCTCCCCATTCACTACCATTAGCTTCGTGCGTATCACCGATGCACGATCAACAGGTGACATTCTCAGAGACTTGGATAAGCGCGGGCTTATCGATGGTGACTTCATCCTTGTTCACGGTGATCTAGTTTCAAACATCTCGCTGGAAAAGGCTCTAGCTGCCCACAAGGCCCGTCGCACGGAAAACTCGGCCAACATCATGACTGTAGTTCTACGAACTGCCGGGTCTGTGCCGCACCGCTCCCAAGCCCCGGTAATCACTCCCGTGTTTACAGTAGACACCAAGACTCGCAGGTGTCTCACGTACGACGAAATCAGCGCTACTCAAGAAACAGACTCCCATCGCCGACTACTTCTAGACTACGATCTACTGGGCGAGCTTTCGACAGACTACCAAGTACGTTCTGATTTGATTGACCCTGAGATTGACATCTGCACACCCGATGTACTGGCCCTTTGGAGCGAGAGTTTTGACTACGAGCTTCCCCGTAAGAACTTCTTACAAGGTGTCCTCAAGGACTGGGAGCTTAACGGAAAAGCCATCCATACCGAGATCCTTGATAGTGGCTACGCCGCCCGCGCCCGTAATCTGAGCATGTACAATGCCATCAGTCGGGATATCATGGGCCGTTGGACCTTTCCGTTTGTCCCCGACTGCAACCTGTTTCCAGGGCAAAACTACCAGGCCGATATCCGCCACGGTAATGTGGTTGAGCTTGGTGCGCAGATTGACGCAACTTCCAAGGTTTCGCAATCTGTCGTGGCCGCAAATACCGTAGTTGGGCCTGATGCAGTTGTCTTGGGCTCCTTCATCGGCCGGGGCTGTCGCATTGGCAAAGGCGCTCGCATTGAGAATAGCCATGTGTGGGATGGCACTACCATCGAAGAGGGGGCTGTGATTCTTCACTCCCTGGTTGCTGGCAACGGGGCCAAGATAGGCAAGAACGCAGCTCTAAGCGAAGGCTCGCTGCTTTCTTTTGGCGTCTGTATTGGTGAGGGCGCTGTGGTGCCGAGCGACACCGTGCTTGCCCTTGAAAAGCACAGCAATGGCCGAAAGGGAGATCCGGTTATCGTCGGTTCCGAGTCAAATGCCGCACAATACGTTGATCCCGAGGACGAAGATCTTGATGAGGACGACCCGGCCTTGGCGCTCAAGACCCTTGTGTACCGTCCACGCCGAGACTCACTGGCCTCCATCTCTACTATGCACTCGTACGAGTCTGACTCGGAGTTTGACGACGACGACGAAACCGGCGATTCCAAGAGTCGTGGCTCGCGCCAACGGCTGTACTCGTTTACCAGTGACGGGTCAGGCTCACGCCAGGATACCGGCTTCCATGGCGATGCCGTACAGGGTCTTTTAGATACCCTTCGCGGCGAGGGAGGCGACTTTGATGCCGCAAAGCTTGAGTTCATGGGCCTCCGCCTCAGCCAAAACGCATCTGACGTTGCCGTGCGAAAGGCCATTGCTACTGCCTTTGCCTACCGTGCAGCAGAATTAGTGGAAGAGTCTGGGCTTGAACCTACCAAAGCGGTGGAAAAGGCGCTGACTGGGCGCCCTGGCTCAGCCAAGTTCCTTGGCGATGTTGGCGTGGGCGGTTCGCAGATGGCAGATCAGCGAGATCTCTCGCTCGCCCTGCATCGAGCATTTTGCTCATTGCGGACGGTTGATGTGGCTCAGCGGGGTGTTTTGCTTAGTGCCACGCTGCAGAAGCTGTATGACCTTGATATTATCGAGGAGGATGCTATTTTGGCCTGGTGGGCGGATGAGAAGTCCCAATCTGACGATCTAGCGCCCGTAAGAGAGAAGTGTAAGATGCTTGTGGAATGGCTGCAAACAGCTGAGGAGGAGGATAGTGAGGAGGAGGAGGAGGAGGAGGAGGAGGAGGAAGAGGAAGACGAGAGCGAAGACGAGGACGAGGACGAATAGAGAGAGGACTTAATTACTTTACACCATCTAGATAAAAATGATGACAGGAAAAAAGACAGGGGGAATACTAGCTGTTCAAAATACAGGATTAAGACCATTGAACGTGCCGTTCACGCACCTACACATCAGATACGTAGATGGATATGCACACAGGCGTGCCCACCCACCCATGCTAATATATCGCAAGGTGCGAATATCCACCCCGGCTAAACAACCCAGCCACAAGGGGGGAGCTGGGCTATCTAGTACCGATACCATAATGCAGCGCAACCAACAGTTCACAGTCCCACTACCCTTTCCAAGACTATCATGAGTTGTGATACAGGATCAGCCATTCCAGAGTTGTTTCCCGATGAAATGATGCTCTAATCGTTGGTCGAGTGCCGGAAATGCCCGCATCATAACGGGATGCAATACAAGTCAATTTATAAACAAAGCTCAAGGCTGACTGAAATGAGCACCAGATGAAAACGGATAGGAGATCTAGCGAAAACCATAGCCCAATCCCCAATGACAAGAGGCTCTTCCTAATAGTAATAGGAGTAGTAGTGTGTATAAACAAAGAACCTCCAGACAAACAATGAAAAGTGCGATAGGAGAAAAAAAAAAAGAACAATAAACAAAAACGCCGTATAGGAGAGGAATAAAAACAACAAGATAAACCCCTCACAGCCATAAATACCTCTAGAGCTCAAAGCCAAAGCGAATCTTGGAAAAAGAAAAGAAGAAAAGAAAGACCCAGGAAACAAACAACGAACAATCTCATTCTAGCCCACAATGATGTGGATACAATGACAATCTCTGAAACCACATATCAAGGATGGAATATCGTAAAGAAAACAACGGATCTCTAGGTGCCCTCCCTCGTCTAAATGCCGGAAACACGGAAAGGGAAAGAGAGAAAAATAACATGCGCTGCATAAACAAGTCTAAACAGAGCATCACAAAAGTGCTCAACGACTTGTCTTGGTGTGGAACCCCCGATGATTGCAGGTGTACCACCACACCAACTAACGTAATGCAGAGCGTGTCTAGCAACTTTGGCAATACATGGAAAATAGAAAACCTAGCCACCCAAGCCTGTTAGACAGCATTCTGGGTAAATGTGCTTTCAGGACCAAATATACGCTGTCTTTTTTCAGGCCTATCACTTAAGGCGCTCATGTCATGTAAGCGTGGTGTGGCCTGGTGCGATGATGGCATGGACCCATTGGTAGTGTACTGCATTCTTTGAGAGGGTACCATGACTTGAGTCGAAACATTGCTAATGTAGGCTCCATCCATTGGCCCGCTCTGCCCAGGTGACTGGTGGGATATTTGACGTGGTGATTGCCAATTAGTGCCGTTGGCTGCATTCATCTGAGCCTGGGCCTGGACTTGGGCCTGAACTTGAGCCTGGTGCATCTGAGCAGCGTGGGCTTGGGCTTGGACTTGAGCCTGAACTTGAGCCTGTGTCTGGGCCTGTTGGATCATGGCACCAGGAGTGCCTATTCCATTGGATGGTGGAGGGAGACCATTTGAGGGGCTCCCTCCAACCACACCATTGCTATGTGGTATTACTCCTTCTGGTGAACTCTTCGATCTGAAGTCAGGGAGATGCTTACGCAACGTGTTGAGCATGCCACTCTTTGTAAAAGGCTTGGCAAGAACATCAGACATACCATGCGAATAGTAGTACTGTATGTCCTCGGCGCGGATATTCGCCGTCATGGCAATAATAGGAACGTTAGGCATGTGCTCGCGGATGCATGCTGTCGCTGATACGCCGTCCATACGAGGCATTATAATATCCATGAATATCAGATCAAATTTGAGGTTGCGTGTGTTAATTGTGGACACAGCCTGCAAGCCATCCTCCGCAGTCTCAACATTGCAGCCCAAAGTTCGGAGAAATTTGTAGCCAATTCGCGAGCAGATCTTGTCATCTTCAATCAGATATACAAGCGGCGGTCTCTTGCCCCAGTCTGGCACTTCATCGGACGCAGGCGGTGAGGCAACATCAGAATCCGAAGCAGCGACCACTGTAGTGGGAGTAATAATGGGAGCCGTGGGTGGTACCATTATATTGGGCTCTGGGTGGAACTGGTAAGGGATGTTCTTCATATGTTCGGCACTGAAAGGGTCAATTCCAGTGGTTTCCCCAACAGGATAGACTCCATATCGCGAAAGCTCCATGCTGTCCTGGATCATAGGAGCGACATTTTGGCCAGTATACATGCTAGCAAGTTGTTCGTTGGTTCCTGGCGAAAAAATGCTGCTGCGTTTCGCGTCATCAATGACGTTCATGCCCAAGCAGTCGCGGATACGCTGCAACTCGGCTTCTTCCTGAGTAACGTTGATGCTAGGTGCAGATTTACATCTGTTTTCAAGAAAGCCAACGAGCTCCATGTTTACAGTCCGTTGTAGAGCAAGGAGCTTGTGCATATTGCCAAACTCGATATTCATATTTTTGTTAGACTCCATCAACGCATTTATATGAGCTTGCATGGCGTGTATTTGCTGTTGAGTGGCTGTGACAGCGTCTGTGACCATGGACAGCTGGTTTTGCGCGGCGACCATGGTTTCTTCCGCAGGTTGTGTCTTCCGTGGGGCAGGGGCCTTGCGTCGAATATTATCAAGGTTTTCTTTACCGTCGGCTTTGAATCCAGGGTGTTTGAATTCCCAGGTCTGAACAAGAGGTTAGTTGGTTAGCTTGGAGACAGAAAGAGCCTGAGATGGGATGAAAATAAAGCACATACATTCGGCCCATAAGCTGACTGGCCGCTTTCCTCTCCACGTCTGACTTTATGAAAGTCATACTTGTTGAGTTGGCGCACAAAGCTCGAAAAGTTGCTGTGTTTGAAGTGCTTGGGAAGAACAGATTTGGTGAATATATCGCTCTGCGATCGGTTGGCGTTTGGTTAGTAAGAAAGCGTGTGTATTTGTGACGGTTAACGAGACGGGATTTACCTCTAATACAACAAAGGTATCGCCCTCACTCCCCCAACGTACAATACTGTGGTTTTCGGGGTCTTTTAACATGCTTCAAAATTAATTACGTTAGTTCAGGCGATTAAGTTTTTCTCAGAGGCATCAGACAGGCTGCCATGTCGAGCAATCATACTTGTATAGTTTGCGAACCTACAAAAACGGTGGGGGGGGGGGTTGTGGTTAGAAGAAAGGCACAAAAACGGGTAGGCTTGTCGCCGCGGAAAATAGATACGTACAAAGTCGCTAGAGTTGTTGTTCCCCCCTCCGCCTCCAGATCCTGATTCTTCCGGCATTTTGACGCAAGTAATATTGAATATTTATGCTGAGTGCGCGGGTATAGAGCAAAGATACGATATAAAAAACGGGGGTCAAGATCAGGCGTCAAATAGAGTCCGGTTCGGTGCGGCAGGAGCAAAGTCGCAATGAGAAGGGCACGAAGACGGACGTGTTGTCTCAGCGAAACCACGGGTTGAGAAAATAAGCTGCGCAGAAGGTTTGCTGCAGACTGCTTCTGGGCGACTGAGAAAACAATGGGAACAGGTGCAAAAAGACGAATAGCCGACCAAAAATGGATGAAGAAATTTTGTTGTACAAAACAACGGTTAAGACGAAATGCGACTTCAGAGAATCGCGGAGGCCAAGGGAAAAAAGAGAAGATTACGACAAGGAGAAGAAACAGTGACAAGCTTCAGCCGATCTAGAAGGAAGCAAGGTAAAACGCCAGGCTATGGCGAGTGCGAATTCCAAGAAGGGAAGAACGAAGAGTAGAGCGGCAGAAAACTGCGGGTGGCGACGATTGGAACTAAGGATCCGTCAGAATCGAGGATGGATATCAATATCGCAGACCGGAGAGAAAGAAAGATAAGGAAGGTGAAAATGATGATGATTGTTCGTTGGCGGAAAATAATAGGCACTCGGAGTGCAACAAACAAGCAGAGTTGTTTATTTTTTTTTTCAGGAAAAAAGAAAGGGAAGCAGAAATAAAATAGAAAGAATGGCTGAATGAATGAATAAAACGCTCCCTGATAAAGTTGTTTCGGGTTTCTTGAGTCTTTGCCGCTAAATATGAAATATGATCTTCGCCGGCGCTGCTATCGCTGTTCGGCTTTTTTGTTGTGTTTGGCCTAAGATAATGCCGGCCGAAAAGAACAAAAAAACAAAAAGCAGAAAATGAAAGGCAATGCAGCATTCATAGAAAACTAAGTCAGACGATGATTTGGATGAAATGAAGAAGAACGGAGGAGGAAAAGGCCATGGAAAGTGGAATTTTGATGAAGAAAAGAAGGAGAAAAAAAGAGAAGAATAAAGGAAGAGGAACAAGAAGCTCAAAATACGAGATAAGCACAGTGGAAAAAAAGAAAATAAAGAGGGAAGGCGCAAACAAAGACGGATTAGAAGGGCAAGCGCAAAGAGTTCAAGTTGTTGCAAGTTACGAAATATACAGGTTGGAAGTTGGAAGTTGCGATGAAGGAAGGAGCAGCAGACAGCTGCCGTAATTGGATGATTTGACGTTGCTGGCAAGGCAAGTAAGTATGTATGCATACATATACACAGAACAACAGCCAAGTAGGCATGGGGGGGGGGCAAACAAGAAAAAGAAAAAAGATAGGCGATAGGCCATAGGCCATAGGCCATAGACCGTAGACCGTAGACCGTAGACCTTGGACCGTAGACCGTAGACCGTAGACCGTAGACTGTAGACTGTAGACCATAGACCATAGACCATAGACCATAGACCATAGACCATAGACCAAAAACCAACAGACCACCTTGAGTTTGGTGGTATTCTACTGCGGAGCCACAGCCAGCAACGACCAAGTAATTCTTGATAATAACAGTACACTACAATGGCATAGGGAAAGGTGAGGGGGCAGGAGAGGAGAAGCAAGGAAAGAGGGGAGGGTGTGTATGTAATCTACCGCGATGGCATGGATTTACGTCTGGCAAGGAGCAAATAGAAAGGCCCTCCCTATAAAGCCAGCTCAGACGCGTAGCATCTCGGCGTATGTATATGTAAACTCCTATTATATCCAATAGATGGGGGAGGGGGCCAGGGAAGAAAAAGAAGAAAAAAGCAAATATCCATGGACGCCTACAACAACACTTTGTCGTCAGTGGAGTGTGGTAAGGTAGTTTGCTCAGTAGAGATTGCAAGTCGGGGGTTTAGCCATGACCCATCCAATCAAAGAAGAAATATCCCCATAGCCCCAATAGCAGTATTACGACCAAGCGGCATGGATTCCAGGCTCTTGAGCTGAGACCTAACGCAAATCTCAGCATGTGCACAATTGGCTGTTTAAGCTTGAGAACTCGCCATATGACAAGCAACTTCGACGCTGCTCGCATGACTGGATTGGCTACACCGATATGCCCTTTATCTCCAGACAGCCGTCGATGCCATTCGGTCTCTTGTTCTCGAGGTCGTGCAGTTAGTTCTTCGTCATTCAAGTACCCATACATGGGCCCGCTTTTCTCAGCGTGCTTTTGTGGGATTCCTCGGCTCCATACTGTGTGGGTAGTGTCTAGCCCGCATTTCCCCCGTAACAATGGTAATTGCAACCCTCCAACTTGCAGTGCATCCGAGCCCAAAAGTGCACTGTCATTTGTACCATCAAGCCGCTTCCCTCTCCTCCCCTCCCCTCCCCTCCCCTCCCCTCCCCATCTGTGAGACCGTGCGAGCCATAGCAAGGAAGTGTTTCGCACTGACTACAGCCTCTGACAGGACGGTTTGAGTGGCAACCAATGTACCCTCCAAAGGCTCATTTTTCGTCGCCCTCCTCCACCATGGATCCTTCTTGACCCACAACCCTGCATTTTAGATCGTCACAAAGAAGTTCTCCTTGCTCAGGCAGTGACCTGTGCATAACCTGGCAAAAAAGACTGGACACACAACACACAGCACTTTCTCATTTTGGGCGCACGAAGAAACTGAGGTCGGCCGCATGTATCTATGCACATTTTGCGCATTGCTTGTCACCCATTCTCCCTCAGCATCAGAGTCATACATGACATGTACTCGCAGAGAGCCAAAGCGAGATACAACTCTAATGTTTGAATGTACTGGGCTCTAATACAGTGGGTCCTGACCATAAATCTATGGGCACTTGCACACTAAATTGTCATTTCATTTCCTCTTTTGTGCAGCAAGCCCTTTGTAAATTTTCTCCTGTGCAGCCAATAGCCAATAGCCTGTAGCAGAAGAGTGGAACTTGTCGCTACCACGTCCTATCCCCATATTAATTGCTGCGCTGTGCAGTAGACGATAAATATATTCAAATCAAAATTGCTGAGCTGTCTCCTCGCCAGCCAGCCAGGAGAGTATGTAGGGGAAGGAAACATGTGGAATTTACAGGCGTCGCGCAGCCTCAATCCTATCTGTATACCACCTTTTCAAAGTCCACAAGTATTTTGATTATAAAACGACAGGAAGATGGCGAATAGACGGCAGAAATGACACCCCCCTTGTCTCTTCTGAAAACAGCCCAGTCTCGTTTCCCTTGTGTGGAGCTAACTTACCCTACATGTCCGCCTAGCGAAGACTCAAATACGCATTATACTGCATATCATGTGCGTGCACACACATGGTAACTCGCACAGCTTTTTTCTTTCCTTTTTTGACGTCAGACTCTCCTGATATACACGCAAGACTAGGAACCACTGATGAACTCTGACAATCTTCTTTCTGGCCAGCCTTCCAACGCTTGAGATCTCCCCCTCTCCCCTTCTTTTCTCCACCTGCATCAACTAGTCAATAATACTAGCAGCCTCAGCCTACCTGCCCCCTACCCCCTACTCCCTACCCCCATCCATACCCCCTACCCCCTGGATAAGGAGAACTCAGACCCTTACTAGGCAGGGCCAAGAGCCAAAGTAAATGTTTTAGGTTGAGTTTATTACGGGCTTTTAGCTACAGATCGACATTGTCAACCCAGAACCTGTGCTCACCACCCGCCCTGCTTTGATTTCTGGCTCAACTCTCAAGCTTTGCTTCCGCCTGCTTTGCGTGGTGGCAAGTCGCTCGCACTCCCGTACCACATGCCTCTCTCACCTCTTGGCCTCTGTCCTTTTCTCAGGCTCTCCCCTGGCTTTCTCCAGTTCTCCCGTTCTCCCGTTCTCCAGTACATTCCATCCGCTGGATAAATGTCGAGTAACGAATGTATTTGCATGACTTTCATGTCCTGGCGTATATTGTGTGTGCCCGCCCTCTAACCAGCCCAGCTTGGATTTGCATTGCGTGTATCATTTATCGTGACCTCTCTCTCTCCCTCCTCCTTTCGTGCTGTTAGACCTCCCCCCCCCCCAACAGAGCTTCTCAATGCCACCCCAAGGGCCTGTCTCCTATCTTCTCGTGCGTGTGTCGTTTCCAGCTTAACTCGGCCTTCTAGAAGTAATACCAGTTTGTCGGTTCTTCATCCGAGCCTCTGAGAAAAAAAGAAAAAAAAAAAAGAAAAAAGAACCGAAAAAACGGTGCACGGAATCAATCGCCAGGTCTAGACTGGTCCAGAGCCAGTCCATTAATCCCTAGCCGCAGCCAACCACTACTCTACCTACTTACCTGCTACACTATGCTATACTATACTCTGGGTATGGAAATGCGGGCGGCCTGAGCTTCTTTTAAAGCTTGGTGTTCCGTTTGCTCGTTTCGTTTCGTTTTGTTTTGTCGGGCGACTGCTGAAAGTGGATGGGCTGCTGTATATGCATGTTTGGGACGAACGTTCAATATGCGATGGGCTATGAGGCAGGCTGGTCAAGGTATGCAACAGAAGCACTGACATGCGCTAAAAGTAACATCACAATGCCAGTTATTATAAGACATTGGTCCCTGTATAAGATGTATTACATTGTTCTTCGACAGTCATGGTCGTATATAAGATCACGGTTAATGACAAGGCTTGTTCTGGCTGATATCACCAGATTCAGGTCTGCAAAGATGTACGCCGTTTTAGGGTTAATGGCTGTAACCCAACGCCACATCAATTAAACAATGTGGAGCCTGCGCGTGAGCAGCAAGCCCAACGCGCTTTTTGTGGCTTTTTATGTGAAGCGCGCAATCTGTATCAAACTATCACGGGGAGCACACACTGCCCATTGAATATCCCGAGGCACCCTTTTGGGTCTTTCCAAGCAAGCTGCCGTTTCTCTGATTTATTTATAGATACAAAATGTCCCCCCAATCCGTCAAAGAGGAGCCGGAAGATGATGCCGTTATGAGGCAGGCTGAAGACAATGACCTCATTGATAGCGACTTTGATATAGACATGGACGAAGTTGACGCAATAGAGTCTGGGAAGCAGCCCGCGAAATCTCAGATACACCAGGAAACGAAAACGGAGCCCCCTACGGCAGAATCTACAGGAGCTGACCTACACGACCTTGGACTCGGGCTGCCTTCAGGCATCGAGGCGAGCGACCTCCTGGACTCTGACTCTGATGAGGAATATCCCAGTTCAGCTCCTGTGCCACCACCGGCGCCAGGCCCGTTGCAAAGCTCATTGTATGTCGGCATTCTCCGGCGCAAATGCTAGTAAACTCTATTGCGAGACAGCATCTAACACTCCATATTAGTGCAAACGCCGAAGCCTCTGACCCATTCATCCTGCGCTTGTTCTATGAACGACTTTTCCCCTTCAAAACGCTCTTCCAGTGGCTGAATCATAGCCCTGTTCCCTCGGCTGATATGAAGCACCGTGAAATTGCCATGACTCTTAATGGCCCTGGTGGCGCTGAGTTTTACAAGCGTTACCTGTCATACAACTCCGTGGAGCAGTACGTATTTGGGCTGAAAGCTTTGCCTACTTGCTTTCATCGAAGACTAATCTCGTCGTTCTGCATAGTCTTAAGAAGGATGTCGTCCTTCAAATCCCCACCCGATTTGAAATTGGTCCCATATACAGTACAAATCCAAGAGATCGAAAGTCCTTGCCAAATCCTGCCGCTTTCAAGCCTATTAGCAAGGAGCTGTGCTTTGATATTGACTTGACAGACTATGATGATATCCGCACGTGTTGCGACAAGGCAAACATCTGCCAGAAATGCTGGGCGTTCATGACCATGTCGGTCAAGGTACTGGATGCGGCTCTGCGAGATGATTTTGGATTCAGACATATCATGTGGGTATACTCTGGCCGCCGTGGTATCCATTGTTGGGTGTGTGATAAGTCTGCGCGTAATTTGAACGACCAGCAGAGGCGCGCTGTTGCTGGCTACTTCGACGTGGTTCGCGGCGGAGCACAGACCTCGAAGAAAGTCAACCTGAGGCGGCCGTTGCATCCCCATCTTACACGGAGTCTGGAACTGCTCAAGCCGCATTTTCAGCACGATGTCCTGGAGGCCCAGGATCCGCTGGCCGATCCTGAGCGTGAGAAGTACATGCTGGGAATGATACCCGATAGGACGTTACAGGAGTCTCTGGCGCAGAAATGGGCGTCTCTGGGAGGTGATTCGCTAAGCAAATGGACGTCGATTGATACCGTTGCTAAGCGTGGCGCCGGGAAAAACTTTGACACACGAGCATTGCGTGATGCTAAGCAGGACATTGTGCTGGAATATACTTATCCTCGCCTGGATATTGAGGTCAGCAAGAAGCTTAACCATTTGCTCAAGAGCCCATTTGTTGTGCATCCGGGCACTGGTCGGGTGTGTGTCCCTGTTGACACGAGTAAGCTCGATGAATTCAAGCCTCTGGAGGTGCCGACTGTCCAAGAGCTGTTGCAGCAGATTGATGATTGGAAAGAGGAGAGTGGCGAAGGCAACAGCAAGGCAATCCCCGATTGGGAGAAGACGGAATTGAAGCCGTACATAAACTACTTCCGGACGTTTGTCGCTGGCTTGTTGCGAGACGAGACACGTACAGTGAAGAGAGAGCGGGACATGAACGAGGACTCTCTTGACTTCTGAGCTTTAATTCACGCATGAATGCCCTAGATTAGATGTCGGTAATGGCTGTGGAAGAAGCTGTCTGATGTTAAAAAAGTTGCAGTGAGATTTTTATTATGCAATATTATATACTGTGGCTAGCTAGGCTTGTCCGGCAGCAGCTTTGCTTCATTTACACCCGCGCTTGCCTCGGCACTCGCTTCTGCGTTTGGACTCGTTGCCTCCTTGACGACTGGGCACTTTTGTCCTTCGTCCTCACCGTTTTCCTCCCTACCCTGCATTTCGTCCTTCTCCTCCTCCTCGCCGGCCCCTTCGTTTTCATTTTCCACAATGCTGGAGCCCTCCATAGAGGCATCACCCTTTAAGCGGCCGCCCTTTCTCTTCGGAATGACAGCTAGGAAAGCTTGACCCCAATCGCCCAGTTCCAGCCATTTGAGCATGATTTCCACCACTTGGTTGGTGGTAAGAACTTGCCGACTCTGCATGACCATGTATTCACCTATGGGGAGCTTGGCGGTGCGTACCTTGCGCTCACGGGCAATCTTGTAGCACAACCCCTTTTCACGGTTCTTATCAACAATGCCGCCAATGACGTATGACGTGCCTGGCTCGAGCCGCTCAATTACATAGGGCGAGTCGGACGACAAATAGACAACGTCCGGGCTGTAGCCGGTTTCGTCAACATCAGGATCCAATGGCTCATTGGTATTCTCCACATGTATAGCTGGCGATCCGTTCTCGGGTGTCTGCAATGTTGCGATGACTGTGCCGCCACTGGGGCCGGCCATGACCTCCTTCATCTGTTTGGCAGCTTCAACAAAGTCAGAGTCAATAAATGTCACGTCCTTCCAGTACTTGAACTGGTCAGCAAAGACGGTCTCGTAGCGCTCGCGCATCTTGCCTTTCCACGAGCTCATGACTAGGTGCGAACGGAACCGAGCTTTTCTGTTTTCCGAGTACGACCGAGTGATCTGGCTGCTGAGAGAAATCAGCTCTTTTTGCGTCATGTACTGCTCGAAGTCGCAGTCGATCACGAGTGAGACGGGCACTTTAACGGGATTGGGGCGCTGGGGTTGGGTATTGAGCTCGGCCGGGTCTCGACCCTGGGCAATTGCCTGTGCCACCAAGGCCTGGTGGTCGTTTCGCCGCCGTTCTTTGCGGAGCTTTTGCTTCACCCTGCGCTGGTGCTTGCGTTCTTCTGCCCCCTCCTCCCATGCCAGCTTGCGCTTAAGCTTCTTCATTTGGTTCTTGGACATAGGAGGTGGGTTGGCAATGTGTGCGGAAGGAGGGGATTGCTCTGCATCTTGGGTGGCAGAAGTGGCACCGGCGCTATTAGGGAGTGTGGAAACGGGGGTGGCCGAAGTGACACCGGCACTATGAGGGAGTGTGGAAAAGGCGGTGGATTCGTTGACCTGGGTTTGTTCAGACATGTTTTTGCGTTGTGAGGGGTGGTGCGTCAAGATGAGAGACAACTGACGACTTTGGTCTATATTATTGCGGGCCCGGACAAGACTGGTGAATTTTTGAAGGCGGTATCGAGTTAGTCAGGCAGAATAACTAGGGCGGTGAAGAGCAATCTTACCCTTTTTGGCATAGTGATCAGAACGCGTCTTGACCCTTAAAAGTGGGAAGACGCGTCATAGAAAAGCAGCAGACAAGGCAAAGGCGGCAACATCAAGGCAAAGGCAAAAAATCTAGCCTCGAGCTACTTACAACTACGTGGTCCGTTCCATCGTCAATTCCCTGAACCTTCTATCTTGAGATTATCGCAAAATACCACGGAAGCACAATATACTTCTTGTATTATTCTCCGCTGTGGCTATAATTATAGCCATATTGTTACACCTTCGTCAAACATGTCTTCAAGGCCCGAGCTCAAGGTAAGACGAGAAAGTAGCCAGGCCAGGTTAAACTGTCTAAAGAGAAAAAGCGAGAATAAATGTCCATCACATGCGTCACGAAGCTTTATAGGCCTTTGTGGCCGTGAAACTAGCTTGCTCACATTGTTCCAATTGCTAACGGCTCCTTGGCTTGACTTAAAAGGTCGACGATGAGCATGGTTTCATTAGATTCTTCAAGTCACTCCCCGAATGCGACGCCGACACGATACGTATCTTTGATGGAAATGATTTCTACACTGCCCATGGCTCCAATGCCACTTTCATTGCCAAAACTGTCTACAAATCAACTTCCGTGATTCGTCAGCTGGGCCGGTCTGACGATTCGGGGCTGCCCTCAGTGACTCTCTCCCAAACAGTGTTTCGCCAGTTTCTTCGAGAGGCCCTCTTCAAACTCGGAAAGAGAATTGAAATCTGGGCTTCCCCAAACGGCCGCATGAGCTGGAAGATGGTCAAGCAGGCGTCCCCAGGCAACCTGCAGGACGTTGAAGATGAGATCCAGGGCCAATTCGAGGCTGCACCAATGCTAATGGCCGTCAAGATCACCATCAAGGCGGACCAGAGATCAGTGGGAGTGTGCTTTGCAGATGCTACCGTGCGAGAGCTTGGCGTTAGCGAATTCCTCGATAACGATCTGTACTCTAATCTAGAATCGCTCATTATCCAGCTGGGCATCAAGGAGTGTCTAGTCCAGGCGGAAAAGGGAGAAGAAAAAGACCCTGAGCTCAAGAAGGTGCGGCAGATTATCGACAATTGTGGTGCTGCCATCTCTGAGAGACCCAATTCGGAGTTTGGTGTCAAGGATATTGAGCAGGATTTGACAAGATTGCTCAAGGACGAGCGTGCTGTCTCTACCCTACCTCAATCAGAGCTAAAGCTGGCAATGGGATCAGCAGCTGCTCTCATCAAGTACATCGGGGCTTTGCAAGACCCTGCCAATTTCGGGCAGTTCCATCTCTACCAGCATGATCTAGCACATTATATGAAGCTCGATGCTGCTGCGCTCAAGGCTCTGAACCTTATGCCTGGTGTCCGTGACGGCGCGAAAACCATGAGTGTCTTTGGCCTGTTGAATCACTGTAAGACAACTGCAGGCAGTAGACTATTGTCTCAGTGGCTGAAGCAGCCACTGATGGACAAGGCCGAAATCGAAAAGAGACAACAGTTGGTAGACGCCTTTTTCAGCGATACCGAGCTACGCCAGACTATGCAGGAGGAACATCTTCGTTCAGTGCCTGACATCTCTCGACTGGCAAAGCGTTTCCAGAAAGGCAAGGCCAATCTTGAGGATGTGGTTCGTGCATACCAGGTAGTTATCCGCCTTCCCGGGTTTATTGGCACTCTTGATGGTGTGATGGATGATGCTCATCGCGAGCCCCTCGAAGTCGCGTATACCAATGAGATGAGAGAGCTCTCCAATGGCTTGTCCAAGCTGCAGGATTTGGTAGAGACAACCATCGACCTTGATGCTCTTGATAACCACGAGTTCATCATCAAGGCTCAATTTGATGACAAGCTTAAGGCTATTCGCCAGAAGCTTGACCAGGCTCGTCGTGCAATGGATGCCGAGTTCTACAGTTCTGCTCGCGATCTTGGCCAGGAACGCGACAAGAAGATTTTTATGGAAAACCACAAAGTCCACGGTTGGTGTATGCGTCTGACGCGCCAGGAAGCTGGATGCATACGAAACAACAAGGACTACCAGGAATGCTCGACCCAGAAGAACGGTGTATACTTTACTACTAAAACACTTCAAAAGCTGCGTCGTGAGCACGACCAGCTCACCGACCAGTACAACAGACAACAGAACGGCCTTGCTGCCGAGGTTATCAAGGTTGCTGCTTCGTACTGCCCGGTGCTTAGTAGATTGGCCGGTGTCTTGTCACACCTGGACGTTATCGTGTCCTTGGCCCACTGTGCTGTACATGCGCCTATTGCCTATACTCGGCCCATAATCCATGAACGCGGCCAGGGCTCGACAATTTTACGAGAATCACGCCATCCCTGCCTTGAAATGCAGGACGATGTCCAATTTATCACCAATGATATTGAATTGACCCGGGACAAGTCGGCATTTTTGATTATTACCGGTCCCAACATGGGTGGTAAGTCGACTTATATTCGCCAGGTGGGCGTGATTGCTCTCATGGCCCAAATTGGGTCTTTTGTCCCCTGCTCGGAGGCGGAGGTTAGCATCTTTGATTCTATTTTGGCTCGTGTAGGCGCTAGTGACTCGCAGCTCAAGGGCGTGTCGACCTTCATGGCCGAGATGCTTGAGACTGCTAACATCCTTAAGTCGGCGACTGCCGATTCGCTGATTATTATTGACGAACTTGGCCGTGGCACTTCTACTTACGATGGGTTTGGGCTTGCCTGGGCCATATCTGAACACATTGTCAAGGAAATCGGGTGCTTTGCCCTTTTTGCCACCCATTTCCACGAGCTGACAGCGCTAGCTGAAAGCCACACCCAGGTCCGCAATCTACATGTCACAGCCCACATCAGTGGCATTGGAAAAGACAAGGATGAAAAGCGCGAAGTTACTTTGCTATACAAGGTCGAAGAGGGTGTATGCGACCAGAGTTTTGGTATTCATGTCGCCGAGTTGGTGCGCTTTCCCGACAAGGTGGTGCGTATGGCTAAGCGCAAGGCTGATGAGTTGGAAGACTTCTCGGCCAAGCACGAAGACCTGGGCATCCAGTACTCCAATGACGACGTGGCACAAGGCAGTGAGATGTTGAAGAAGCTGCTTCTGGAATGGAAGAAGGAGGTTGCTAGTGGCAGTTTGTCGCAGGCTGAAATGGTGGCCAAGATGAAGGATCTTGTCATGAAGGACAAACAGTTATTGGCCAACCCGTTCTTTCAGGCTGTCAAGGCCCTTTAACTCAGCCCCGGGCATTCGAGTGGAGAAAGAGAGCATGGAGGAATGGCCACAGCTAAGCCTTCATCCATCCGGGGAACAAACAGCACATGATATTTCTAGTTGATAATATGACAGACTAATGGAATAAAAGAAAGAGGAAATTGTGAATTGTAATACGAGAGAGAAAGAGAGAGCCTGTTTCTGTGGCTGTTACTGGGGCTACTGGGGGAGTGGGTTTACTGGATACTGGAAGAGTAGCTAGCTATATGCTACTGTCTGGATATGAAAACAAAGAAACAAAAAAAAAGAAGGCGACAAAGCAAGAAGACAGACAATTGGATTAGTCCAGAACTGTCTTGTCTCACGACCTGTTGCTGCCCTGTTACTGGATACGAGTGTAGGCGCGGGTATCAGCACGATATGGGCCACAGAGAGACTCATGAAAAGAGTAACTTGTGGCATGTTAGAAACACGCAATTAGCTCGTGTCCATGGTTTTTATTCTCCTGTCTGGTCCAGGGATTTCATGTGCTTTGCTGGTGTGCTGAGATGAGATGGAGGCACTTATTAAATGGTGGGTAACCTGAGGCGAGGGAAAGTAGAAAGCCTTGTTAGCTGATGGATCTCTAAAGCAGAGAGAAAATGGGCAGAGAAATGGGAATGAAGAGTGATAATCAGACGTTTGTGATAGAATAAAAAAGTGAGTGTGGAAACATATTTTGATTCATAAACAGCCTCTATTGGTCATCATGTACACTCGAGAACGGGGAATGCATGAAGGTCATGCTGTGGAAAATGTGACGAGACAGGGGAAGGGGTTGCAACTTACAAAAAAATCCCGGAACTTAATTGTGGGATGTGCATTTTCGGGGCAAGCCGAATCAACTTTAGCAACATGGCACAGCTCGTGGGCATGTATGCAGACGCTTGAATGTAAACATGAGGAAGGGAGACACCAGCTTAGTCAACAGTGGCCTTGACTGGGTTGATGTCAAAGCCATACTTCTCCTTGAGACGCTCGCGTCTACGTTCCTCATAGCCAGGAGGCCGGATTCCACGGCCCTCGCCAATCTCAGCAAGGGTTTCTTCGATTGGTCTACGGCGGTTGGCTCTTAGTTGCTCCTTGCGGTCGAACTCGGCATTTTCATCGAAGTTGCGGAAGCCTCCTAGACGTCCACCAGTGAAGACAAAGATGCCAGCAAATCCGGCGTAGAGCGCGGCATAGCCGACCACGACGGGGAGACGCTTGGCTGGGAAGGAACGACGATTGTTAGTGTGCGTGAAAGGAAGGGATGAACGAGGTGAGAAAGGGAACAGCGTCCAAAGCTATAACGTACAAGGGAGCCCAAAAATGCCGCCAGCTAGACCTGCTCCGGTGGCTGCGCTAATAAAATCGTCCTTGCCACGAAGATTCGCCATTGCGGCGCTGCCAAATCCCAGCCCTGCGGCAGTGAATGCCATGTGGGGGATGTTTCTGCCGTGGCGAGTAAACACCGTTGAGAAGGTGGCATTCTTGGTGTCGAAAGAGTTCTTCAAGGCAGCTGCGCTGAAGCCAATTATCGAGCCAACACCGGCTAGCCGTAGGCTGTAGTCAATCACATCAACTGGCTTGTAGGGCACTTCGCCCTGATCCTGTTGCGTCTGGGGAGACATAGTTATGGATGTTGATTTGGGGGGGGGGGGGGGTTGCTGTGTGAGGTTTGAGCTGCCTCAGACCAGCTGACAGCCTTTCCTCGACAGAGAAAGGGAAAAGAGTGTGAGAGAAGAAGAAAGAGTATAGGAGTCGTAATGGACCCTGAGAAAGAGGGCGGAAGGCGGTCTTTATGGAGGAGGCGGGGGCTGTCGAAAAGATTAGGAAGCGTGGTTCGTGAGCTAGTGCTAAGCAAGAGGAAAAGCTTGCAAGAGGATTGGGTGCTGTATCACGTGATATGGAGCACGGCCGCCTGGGAGCGAATCTGGCCAATGGTACGCCATATATTTGCGTTGGCAGTGGGTCTTTATCCACCTTGCTTGTCTGCTATTTGAAGGCTGTTGCGCCACAACAAGCTAGCAGTGCGCCACACAAGGCTCAAGAGCCGGACTTTGCAAAGCTTGAACAGGGTGTCTACATGACAACTTCATGCAGTGGCGGGTGTGGCATCAACAACGAAGCTACAAAAGAAGACGTGAAAAGGTTAGCGTTGTGGAACGAAACAAAGTTACTTTGTTTTCTCATTAAGTATATTATTAGGCTGTCGTTATCAGCAAAAGGGGAGATTCACCATCACTCATGGATGTTAATAATAGTAGAGCCTAGGCAGCAAACTTGGTCACTTGATATTTGCTAGCTTAGAGCGTTTATTACTACAAAGGCACTCACTCGCTAGGCAAACACATGATGCATCATCTTGTGTGCACGGCACTTGCTATATTTTGTGTGTATACCAAATAAGACCTGCATTTATTTATACTGTTTTGTGTGGCTTCACTTGCATCTTTCGTAGTTGCATCTTTTGTTTTGTTCTTGAGCTTTAACTTGACTCCCTCGCTCGCGCTGTCCTCACGATTGCATTCTTTGATTTTATATTTTGTGCAGCACTCTAAACTCCCTTAAGAAATCATCATTTTGACCATCATCGCGTTGCTGCCTTTCTCTCTGTGGGCTGGTGATTCCTATACAAACGTTGTCAGGTGGCTTTACATTGGAATTTATTACCGAGTTTCTTAGCAAAGCTCACCCTTTGACATCATAGCGGGGGCTGCCTTGTGATTGCCACAGAGCAAGCCTCTATTCTTCAGCCTTGCCGCTGTACAACGTGACTTTTTTTTTTCCCTCTCTCGCCTTAATTATTACTGAGTTGTAAAATCAACCAACATAGAGAAATCTATACAGAGTACGTCTTCAAAAGTATCTCTACTTTTATCTTATACTTTCTCCATGCCCCTCTTTGCCTTGGCCCTTGCTCTCAGGCTTCGAACCCATGCTTACTATATACCATAGCTTCTAAAGGTTGGTTCTACACGAATCACTTTCGACAACGAAGACAACTAAGCATTCACAAAACTCTTCATTGCGTCTTGTTTCATGTGAATTAGTAAATATCATCCACCATCTCATCCAACATCATATATACTCCTACGACGAATAGCACGGAAAAACAGCCCCTGGTTGAACCAGCCCCCCCCCCCCCTTCACTATCTCTTCACCATGAGCTTAAACTTAGATGGGCTTCCCGGCCAAGTGCAAGAGACTGTCAACGGCGACCTGCCACTTCCCTATGGTGAGAAATATGCTGCCCTTTATCTATTGCACCCCATTCTGGATTGTTCCTTGTCCTGCCGCTTGCTTGCTCTTACTAACTTAAAATCAACGCTTAGCTCGTTCTGCCCCTCTTCTTATTCATGACCTCCTCGATCAGAACGTCGGCCCGGAATGGCCAGAGTTTGTGAATCTCGACACCGATGACACTATATGGGCCAAAACATACGGCTCCCATGACCTCTCCGAACATCTCGTTGCTCCCGGAGGCAGAAAGCGGCTCCAGACGAAGCATACCCTTTTACAGACCGGTGTACAACATGGTCAGCTGGACGGCGAAACATTCTTTAACTCATCCTGTTGCCTGCATTGCTGCCACCATTTCCTTGTACGAATAACAAAACCCCGCGGAGAACAATCGCCGTGCAAATGCCCTGGCAAGACACTGTCTGAAGGCTTTCACCACCTGACTTTTTGGAGCACGTATACCGAAGAGGAAATACGTGAAATAACTACCGAGCGCCGTCGCCTTGTGACTGGTGCTCGGTATCGCTGTACGGCAGATAACTGTGGCGTTGTTGTAGAAATTGAAATTTCACAACCACGAATTAGCGCTGAGTGGATACAAAAGTTAACGGACAAGGATCGCATCAGGACGAATCTCCGAAACGCCATCAAGGAAGACCCGGTCCGGTTTGCTGATGCGCAAGAATCGTGGGTTGATGCTGGGTTGGCGCAGCTGTTCACATATGCTAAGGACTTAATAACCAAGCCAGAAGTGAAGCGTCTTACAAAGCGTAATAAACGATTTGTCGTTGTCATGGGCCCCGAGATGTACGACTTGTTCCGTTCTATTGGTTATACGGATATCGTTGAGGAAAAAGATGGCGTTACTGAGGAATGTTTTATGCCACAGGTCCCAGAACCCCAGGGACCAGTAACCCTACCTGGGACATACCGCGCATACATGGAAGACATCCAGACAGAGCTTGAATGCATGATGCGGCACCTGCGTATGCAAAAGGGAGACTTCATGCAGTTGTCAAATCGTCTCGCTATCCGCAATATTGAGGATATTTTCGATTGTGATGGGTACACCTTTATTGAAGGCCGGGCAAAGCTCACTTGGCCCTTCCGTTTCCTCGGCGCTATGCCAAATTTCTCAACTCGTCTTTTAGAAGACACGTACAATCGCCAATGTCTGTTTGATCCTGCAAACAAAGACTGCTATACCGACGCGCTGTTTTCCATCGCCCGCGACTCTACCAATGGCCACGGATCTGAGTTTGACCGCAAAGTAAAGGGTATGGTTCGTGTTGAAATGGACTATCTTCTTGCTACGTGGGACGTGCCAGACATAGCAACTGATGACGAGATTATTTCGGCTTTCAAAAAAGCGCTTCGTGACAACCCCTCCCAGGTTGAAACGTGCTTTGAGTTGCTTCAGACTTTTGTTAACCAAGGCCGGCGAAGCTCTCGGCTGCAGAAAATCCTCGAACACCGAATGCCGGCCTCGCTTGCCGCCGACGTTCTTGGGATCCAATCTCAAGACGAAACTAACTTGGTAATAAAACAGGCCCGAGATCGCATGAGCACGATCAAAAAAGAGATCGTTGCCCGTGCTGTTCTTGCTATTGCCCGAGAACGCAAAGATGTCCAGCTGCTGCGAGAATCTAAGCGTATCCAACAAGGAGCGCCGCCGCCACTCTGGCCAGTCGGCCTTGAGAACATTGGCAACACTTGCTATCTCAATAGCATTCTACAGTACCTCTACACGCTGGCTCCTATCCAGGCTTTGGTAAAAAGCTATGGTGTCATGGAACTTGGCGAAAATGACGTTGCTGACCGGCGTATTGGCGCTAGTAAATCCAGAGTTAGCCTTTTAGATTTACTGGTGTCTCAAGAATGTAGGTTTATCAATCGTTTTTCCTTGCCCCCAATCTTTTTTTTTCTTTTTTTTTTCTTTTTTTTTCACAAGTACACTGCTGACTAGGGATGCATACAGTTGTCAAGGAGCTTGACAAGCTCTTTTCGGAGCTCCAGACTGTTCCTGTCGGGCCTACTCAGCCTACGCAGGTTCTCGCCAACACCGTTCTTTTGACAGATACTCAGCTGCAAACTGTCCCTGAAACTGGAAGCAGTAACATGATGTTCTCGGCTGCTAACCAGCCCTCTGTATCAACTGATATAGAGCCATTTGATGACATATTCATGTCTGATGCTCCTTTGATCTCGCCTACTCCACAAGGCACGGTTTCTCTCTCTGACATTAACCCTATCGCCGGAGGCTCGCTTACACCGCCACCCGAAATAAAGCCTATTGATCTCACTAGTAATGTCAGCTCCGAGACTTTGATGGGGGACGACGACACTCCCATGACTATGGCACCGCCGATACAGTCCAGTGAGTACACAGCCAAGGCAAATGTTGAGGAAACAGAGGTCTTGCCATCTCAAGCTCCTACGGCCGTAACAAGCAAAAATACTTTGGACCGTGGAGCTGTACAGCAATCCCTACAGTCAAAGCACGAGTTTTCGATGCAGCAACAGGACGTAGAGGAGATCTTTGGCCGCATAATTGACCGCATTCAGGCGGGAATCTCCAGCACAGGACTCGTCTATGATGGCATTCAAAATGATTTTGTCATGCAGACATTCTTCTTCCGTATGGTGACGTACACTATTAAGAAGAATGCTGCTGGCCAAGAGCTCCCGGCCAAGAGAGAGGCTCCTGAGTTTTACCGGTATATCACAGCGTTTCCCGCCCAGTCAGATGCCTGTACTCTGTATGAAGCCCTGGATAGAACATTTGATCGCGATGAAATCGAGGGTGCTGAGTCTATTTCTCGATACACAGCTATCCTTGATGACCCGCCGCCCGTCCTCCATATTCTGGTCCAACGCACGCAGGACAACGGCCAAAAGAACTATAACCCTGTCATAATTGACGACTTTCTTGACCTTGACCGGTACATGGACGCCCCTGAAGACTCGGACTTGATGAAGCGGCGAAAGAAAGGATGGGCCTTGCGCAAACGCCTGCGGTCCTTAGACGCCGTAGCCTACGGAAACATCCGCGAGCCATCGCCTTCTCCTATACCCAGCCTACCGTTTCGAGATGAGAGCAATTCAGATATGGGAGACAGCGTCGACTCGGCCCTAGTCGGCGATAAGGAACAGCTTTGCCGATATGCCTGTGAACAGGATGGCCTCCCGAAAGGTGTGTTTTCGTCGGCTCAAAAAGATCATGAAGCCTTTGCTATTTCTGAGCCTGCGGGCGGCAGCTGCCTGGCTGATGGAGATGGCCGCATGTATGGCCGCGCAGAAGCCGAGGCGGTGTACAAACTCTTTGAGTCTGAAAAGGCGGCCTTGAATAGCCAATGCCAGACTCTTTTTGACGATATGAAGAAACTCCGGTACCGGCTCCACGCTGTCTTCTGCCATAGCGGCCGGCAAAGCGGAGGTCACTACTGGGTGTGGATTCATGATTTCAAAGCCGGGGTGTGGCGCAAGTACAACGATACGTGGATTGAGGAGCGGGCAAACATTTTGCCTGAGCTCAACAAGGGCAGCGACCCTTACTACCTGTGCTACGTTCTTGACAAGGATGTTGATTTCTTTGTCGACGTGCCACAGCGAAAGCCACGTGACGAGGATGATGTCAATGGAGGACTTGATTTCAATATGTTAGACAATGAGGCCTAGATGGCTGACAGCAGCACGAATATTGCTACCAAAGGGAACATGAGCTATGGCTTTCACTGGGCTGGGGAGGGGGATATGATGCGTCGATATGCGATGGACGACGTGCCGATGGAATTTATGTTTCTTCGGCAGCGGCCAGCTGTAGGACTGGGCTCGCCCCTCTCGGCATTTTCATCGTCGTCCGAGGCAACGACTATCTTCGACAGGGAGTGCTACTACGATGAGATGTCTATTAACAGCGTGGATAAGACGAGTCTTAACAAATACGGAGATGGAGGGTTTGACGACGAATACACCACTGCTGCCACGGCCACTGCCGCCAAGTTTGGCATTGGTGCAGGCAATACCTCGACTACGGCCAGATAGAGATGGGGCGTGAAGGGAAAACGCGTGGCGTCGTTAGTGACCACATCTATGCGCTTGCTGTGTGGATACAGCAAAGTAGACAGTGGGCGGTCGACAGCGGAGGAAAGAGCATAGCTTGATCCTATTGATTTTCAGACTCGCGGCAATATTGTTAAACAAGGAAATTTTACACACGGACGCGGACTTTTTGGGGCATGTGATGAATGGGGAGGGGGGGGGTAGTGGGTAGTGGGTGGCTTTGGTAGTCGGTAGTGGGTGGCTCTGGTAGTCGGTAGTGGGTGGCTCTGGTAGTCGGTAGTGGGTGGCTCTGGTAGTCGGTAGTGGGTGGCTCTGGTAGTGGGTGGCTCTGGGTAGCTGTTGCTCAAGGTTCGGTAGGTAGTCTTTAGGGTTTGTTTTAGTTGGGGTGGGCAAGGGCAAGCGCCACAGCGAAAAAGAAAAGTCGAGATAACCCACGTATCTGTACTTTATTTCTTTACTGGCCTCATTGGGGAAAGGGCGCATAGGTACAAGGGACTACGCCATCGGGCCTTTTGGGTGCCGTTTTCAGCCGCACATGCTATAGGCTGTTGCTGGAAAGGGCCCTCCCCTCGCAAGAAAACAGGAGCACAAGAAAACAGCTTGGCTTGCTCCGGTTTATACCGGCTTGTTGGCCCACCAAGGGAATAGCGCAAAAATTTACTGGCAGCCAATCAGAATGAGATGCTAGCAAAAGGTGCGGCTGCTCCTTCCTTGGGAATTAAGAAGAAAAGAGAGGATGGTCGAAAATGCCGCCGCTGGGGACCTCTGTAAGTACGGGGCTGTGTAGCCGCTAGATAGATGTGCGCTGGCGGCAGTAGCCTTGGGGGGGGGGAGGGGGGTGCTATAGGCTCTGAGATACAGGCGCCTGGCAGACCGCCTCGCCCTTCCTTTCTGGTCAAAACCTGCTAACTTTTCCCAACATTGCGCAAACAAGTGCCTCAACCTGGTGCTAGCCCCCTCACATTTCAGGCCACTGTTTCTATTTTTTATTGTTTCTGTCTTGAATATTTTTTCTTTTTCCCTCTTGCTTTACTCAAAGTCCCCATAAACTTGGATTTGCTAATCTATTTTTTTTTGCTGGTATCAGATCCAATATTTCCCGTTTCTTTTCTTTCTTTTTTCTTTTTCTCTACCCATTTTCTCTCTTGCTCTCTTGCTCTCTTGTCGTACCTTCGTTGCGTGCAATTCTTCATCCCCCATCGCAGGTCCGATTTCGCCGCGATTCTGTTGTTCCGTTCAATTATAGGACACAAAAAGCAACCTAAAATTTGGCGTCTTGTCTATTGTGAAAGAAAACGTCTTTTTTTTCACTTTCTCTTTTACATTCCAAGGAAAAAAATCTCCTCTAAAACTCCTCTCTTCGTCCCTTCTCTCATCCATCTAATCAAGTAAAATTTAAAAAAAAATACCAAAAAAAAAACTCCTCCAAAAATGATCTCCAACATTCTACGGAGGCACGTTGCCCACCCCTCGGTCCTTCGATCGGCCCTCATTCGCTGCTATGCTTCCTTCCCTCCTCACAGCGTTATCAAAATGCCTGCTCTGTCTCCCACTATGACCGCTGGTGGTATCGGTGCCTGGGCCAAGAAGGCCGGTGACTCTATCCAGCCTGGTGATGTCCTCGTCGAAATCGAGACCGACAAGGCCCAGATGGACTTCGAGTTCCAGGAAGAGGGTGTTATCGCCAAGATTCTCGTTGATACTGGCGCCAAGGATATTTCGGTCGGCAAGGTATGTTTCAAAGTTTTGTCTTGCTCTTCCCCCCTCGTTCGCTCCGGTCTGGCAGGCAATTGACTGTCCTCAACTTGAGTGACTGACTCCCTCCTCTGTCTGCTACACGACCATGTGCTTGCTGGCTGTTCTTCGGACATCGAACGAGGAAAGCAAAGCAAAGCCATGGCTCAATCCGCAGACTCAACACAACGTCCAATTCACCACATCTTTCCCAACTAACACTACACGCTCCTTCATCTAGCCTATCGCTGTCTTGGTTGAGGATGCCGGTGATGTTGCCGCTTTCGATTCCTTCACCATCGCTGATGCCGGTGACGGTGCCGCTGCCCCTGCCCCTCCCTCGGCCCAGCCTGCTTCCGCTCCTGCTGCTACCCCAGCTTCTTCCGCCGCCGCTGTCCCCGAGACCCCCTCGACTCCCGGCCGCCTGCAGACCGCTCTGGAGCGCGAGGCCAACATAAACTTTGCCGCCAAACGCCTGGCTATCGAGTCGGGTGTTGACGTTTCCAAGGTCAAGGGCTCCGGCGCTGGCGGTCGCATCACTGTCGAGGATATCAAGAACGCCAAGGCCTCTTCTCCTGCGGCTTCTACTGCGGCCTCCTATGTCGACACCCCTCTGACTAGCATGCGCAAGGCCATTGCTTCGCGCCTGCTTGAGTCTACCAACACTAACCCTGCTTTCTACGTCACCTCCAGCATCTCTGTTTCCAAGCTGCAGAAGCTGCGTGCTGCTTTGAACGCTTCGGCCGAAGGCCAGTACAAGCTGTCGGTTAACGACTTCCTGGTCAAGGCCGTTGCTGTTGCCTGCAAGAAGGTTCCTGCTGCTAACTCTGCCTGGATGGGCGATTCTATCCGTGAGTTTAGCAACGTTGACGTTTCGGTTGCTGTCTCCACTCCCACTGGCCTGATCACTCCTATTGTCACTGGTGTCGAGGCCCGTGGTCTGGAGTCTATTTCTTCGACTGTGAAGTCTCTGGCCAAGCGTGCCCGCGACGGCAAGCTCAAGCCCGAGGAATACCAGGGTGGTACCATTTGCATTTCCAACCTGGGCATGAACACTGCCATTGACCAGTTCACCTCTATCATCAACCCTCCCCAGGCTGCTATTCTGGCTGTTGGTACTACCAAGAAGGTTGCTATTCCTGTTGAAAACGAGGATGGCACCACCGGTGTTGAATGGGATGACCAGATCAAGGTTACTGCCACTTTCGACCACAAGGTTGTCGACGGAGCTGTTGGTGCTGAGTGGATCAAGGCTCTGAAGAAGGTTGTTGAAAACCCTCTGGAGCTGCTGCTATAAATGCATTTCTCCTGTGTGGTTGTTCTTTTGGTCTCTACTTCTGCCCTTCTACCTACTGCCTGCCTTCCCTCGTGGGTCTCACTCACCCTTAGCTCAATTCTTCCATGCTTGATACAGTGACGACTTCTCTTTCTTGCCGCCTTGTAATTTATATCTCTTGATGCACTACCCAATGATGCATATAGTCTTTGACAAACGCACCACCCTTTTCCCCCATGTCGTTGCCTGCCATCATGCGCAGCACTAACTCTTTTCCCTGTTCTTTTCCGTCACAATCGAAGCTGTACCATGTTCATCTAAACTTCCGCTCGGGAATGGATGATGATCTTTTCTTTCCGCCTGTTATTTCACATCAATGTCTGTCCTTTGTATCGCATCATTTGTTAATATAGAGGCACCAGGCCCATTGCTTCTCATTATTATAAGTTTTTTTTTTTTTTTGGCATACTAGGGGGTCTTTGAACAAGCACAAAGGAAGAAGAAAAGGTAGGAAGGAATTTACCTACCGTACGAGATATTTATGAAGACGTAGTTTGTTTGAGAGATCAGAAGGAAAGGGAAGACGAAAAAAAAAAGAAAAAGAGTTGAATCGAGGAGGTGAAGCTCCTCAGAGAGGGGGTAGCAAAAATATATCCTCCTCCGGACAGGCTTGAACTGTCAACCTCCTGATATGCCGTGACCCCGAGAACGAGCTACTTAACAGTCAGACGCGCTAGCCAATTGCGCCACAGAGGAATCTTTTGGTGAACTGTGAAAATGGCCTCTTACACTAGCTTTTAAGGTATCCCAAAAACAGGGCTCGTGTAACCTCCCAAGCATACGTGCATACACATGCAACGCAGACCACCCTCTGTATCACACGACAATAGACGGCACTATAGACAAGGCAAAGGCACTGCTCCCTTTCCCGATCAGAGATTCCAGCAAGCTCTTACCAGAGGGGG
>JAXASZ010000638.1:0-124533 GCA_038407095.1 Ceratocystis destructans
TTAACGACTTCACAGTAGACTGAATTGAGGTGACGTTAGCCAGCATCTTTGTACATGATGAGCCCTTACGTAGAAGACCCATCATCGTCATGGCCCTTTGTCTGTCACTAACACTGACAACTACCACGGCTATCGCAGTTACTAAGCTACTCAGCGACTACGCACTACAGCAGCCTCTCAATCCTCTAAGCTAAAAATGTACAATCTCACAGCCATCCATCCTTTTCTTATCACTCACTTAATCTCAGCCTATATCTCAAGTCATAGAGACTAGCTTTATAGTGGTGCTCACATATCTTCAGAGTGAGAAGGGGGGTCTTGGTATTCCCTCCTCTCTACTCCTCTCTACAATTAATTACACTCCCTACGAAAAGGCCCCATGAAGCTCGAAAGGGGGGGGGGCGTGCGAAGGAAAAATAATAAATGTGTGGAATATAAAATACAAAATATAAATGTTTCTTTTGTTATTCCTAGTCTGTCATTTTGAAGCTACGCCACTTTTAGCTTGGGAGAAAGAAAAAACGAGAGGAAAAAAACATGAGAAGCTTTTGTTAGTGCAGCCTCTCGCTCTCCTTGACAATGCTCGCTATCCTCATAGTGGCCACACATAGCTTCCCTCTCTTCCCTCTCTTGTCTCTCAGTCCCTGCCAGGGTCTGCTCGACCTCCCCCCCTGCTCTCTTCCCCTCTCTTTTCCATTTTACGTCAAGAATGGAAAATTGAGAAAGAATTGCTAGTTTCAAACCCGCCAAACGTGACTATGACCAGATGTTTAGCTGCTGTCTGTGTTTAGAGTTGGCTAGCTTTGATTGGTGTTTTGCACATACACAAGACAACACCAGACAGGTCACAACGCAGGTCGCAGAGGACTTGGGCTAGACTACGGAGCCTCTCACAACTCGTCAGGTTCCGGGCCGGTATCAAGTACCAAGGCTAAACAGCTACCTCGCCTTGTCCTGTTGCCTTTGCTTGGTATTGCGTTTGTATGAAAATAGGGTGCGGGCCATATAGATGGGCCAACCCAGCCCGATTCTATCCAGCGTATTATACACCCAGAAATAGTGTTCAACGCTTTAGTCAACCGCCCCTCCATATTTCTCTCACACAAGCCTTCCCATGGTATACTCCGACTGCCACCCTCTTTGGCCTCTTCAGGCTACTTCTGACACATCCTCAGCCGCCAAACAATACCAGCTAGTAAAGGGGCCAAGCTGGCTTGCTTGACGCCTGCATCAACAATCTACTTTCCTGACTGGCATGGCTTGGTCCTACACCAAACTTGCAACCCGTCTTGCCATGAAGGAGCAAAAAAGTCAAAACCAAACATGGCCTATCATCGACATGGCAAGGAGGGGAAGGGGAAGGGTCAAACAGCACCAAGTTCAAGGGTCACAGGCCCGGGTGCATGCATGCAACACCATAACATAACGCATGTAACCTCCTGCGTCTAGTGCCGAGAGTATCTATTTACCTTGTCTTGCCTTGCTTGCTTTTCTGTATGTGTATGGTTGCGGTCCCGTTGTGTTTTGCCTGGCCTTGTTTAGCCTTGCTTTAGGTCTGCTTTAAGTCTGCTTTGCTTTGCTTAAACGGTTGCAGAGGATCAAGACAGACAAAGTGTATGAAGCCTGTATCTATGTCTATGTCTGAGCGCAACGCTAAACACCAAGCAAGCAAGAGAAAAAAAAAAGCTTGATCGTGAATAAGAGCCAGGAGAAATAAATCTGCCATCTTGTGTTGCCTGCCTCCCCCTACACGCCAAAACTCCCCCCCCCCCCCCTCCCCCTCTTACCCCCCCCCCCCCCCCCGCCCGTCGCTTACAGCGTCTATCTGAGAGAAAAGTCTCCGGCATCCTAGGCACATTCTCGGGCGATGTGTCCGTCACCTAGTTAGAAACAAAAAGCCACAAAGCACCACCCGTCTTCTGGAGTTTACTTGCAAGCATTAATGTGCATACACTACTACCTACTACTCCCACTCTCCGGGTGCTTCCACTTCCACTGCTCGGCCATTTCTTGACGTCTCTAACTCTGCATGCTCGTAGGTCTCTGTCTCTTTCATGCTTCAGACTTGTGGTCGGCTTGATAATCCTTCATGAAACCGGCCTCTTTTGTTTCCACCTTATCATCGCGTGTTTTGCTCCTTTAGCGCTTCTACCTAGCTTGTTTTGATCTTTGGGAGGCAGATGTGTGAGGATGCAAGATCATCCACTCGTCTAGTCTGGTCCATGATATACCATGACGTCCATTTCACTACACCTCTGCTCTCCTCGTATCTTGCATCATGAAGATGACCCCTATAGACTTTGGTACTGTGTTGCTGCTCCTCATATCATATCATATCATATCACCGGATGATCCTGAGCTGTTCGTCTTTATGTGATTCCCGCTCGTCTTTGTAAGCTCATTGTTCATCTGTCTATCTAGAACGCATCGGCACCAGAGGAGTGTGAATGGTTGTGATATTGACATAGGCTTTGTTGTGTTGTTTTATAGGGTTTGTAGGGTTATTAGCACAGAGTGTTAAAACAAGCCCTTGACTTATCTTTACAAGTCTTTTTTTTTTTTTCGTGCCTTTTACATCACCGTGGCACAGAGCTTCATTCACAGACGCCATCTTGAAAATTAGCGGTAGCCGGCTTTAGCTTAACCTACCTACCAGTTAATCTCGAATTTCTAAACGCTTCCATCCCGAGCCATTCTCTATTTTCCTACTGACACAAAGCTTCTTCCAAGGGGTAGCCAGCCGACACCTCTGCAAAACTGCAAAGCCTTCAAGCCCCTCCTGCCTGTCCCTCAGATGCAAGACAAGCAGCAAGACTAAGCTCTTTAGCGCCTCTTCGGCAAAGGACCAAGCTTTTCCCCATCAGCCATAGGAGAATTCTACGGTACAGTTTGTTTTGGGCTGTGTGAAGAGGTTAAGGACTTTTGCCTCCAGCACGCCTCTTTGTATGTGGTATGTCGTTTGTGTGTGTGTATATGTGCGCTATTCTGCTTCATGCCCTTAGCTTATGGTTGGTTGGATTTGTTTGGTCTGAGACGTACAGTCTGCCAAGCATTGTCTCGCAGCCGGCGTGTAGTAGTGGGCTTTACTCCCTTACTTTTGCTTGCAAACATGGTTTGTTACTACTTTCTGGCACATATCAAGGTCCATAGCTATATGTACAGGCCAGGCCTTGTCGCCTCTCATACTGCGAGCCGGCTGAAAAGGGAAAAAGGAGTCTGCCTGCTCAAATCACAGCCGACCTGGCTGTGAGGCCGTTCGCTGCAGAAACTCGGCGAAACAGCGCAGAATATGACTTCATTTTATTCCTAATTAAGGGTACCGTAAAACCACTCTGTGCTATATATGCTCCGTGCCTCGAAAATATTACAGCCCGGCCCCCTCCCCTCCCCACTCCACTTCTAATATGGTCTTCTTCTACCCTAAAGTCCCCCTCCCTCCCTCCATCCCTTTCAGCGGTGTCCTGTCCTTGCTATACGGCAGATGAATGGCAAATGATGGAATCACGGAGTTCAGGTACTTGTGTAAATTGGGGACTTTTTGTTGAAGCGCAACACCGATATCAAGCCTTGAGCTCTGAAGCTTGTAGCCCCCCCCCTTCCTCAGAGAACACAAATAAGGTTAGCTTGGGTTGATTGATGTCTGTGAGATGAGACTTGCTTCCAGTTTGACCTTTTCCCAGACCTAGTATCATTGTCGTCTTCTTCCAAGTAGCCGATTTCAAATTCCCCGTCAAGAAGACAGGAGGAAGAAAAACAAGCTCATTTGGGCTGTTTCAGACATACTAGCTGGCCACATGTCAACAGCCTTCCAAGGAAGAACAAAGAGGAAGGAGAAATAAAGAAACAGAAGAAACGGCCAAGGCAGGAAAAGGAGTGAAAAGAGTCCGGGAGCTGCCCCCTCCTCAAAGAAGCATTTCAAAGAAGAGGATGCTTTTGTTTCAGCCCATCAAGATTCGGCTGGCAGTTGGCCGAGGAAGCCGACGCGCGTCGTTGTGTTATTTTGGGCTACTGGGTGTAAGTGACCTGTGTAGGTGACAGTTGCAGACAGCTGCGGATAGCTGCCATGATACTATAGTATTGCCGAGCTATCCCGAGGAGGTCCGACGTGATGGCCATGAAGACCCTGACTAGGCTGCTTCAATCTGTATCTACCACAGTTTAAATCTCTAGGTAGGTGGTCTTTCAAGACCTCACATGCTTGTAAGAAAGAAAATAATAATAATAATAATAATAATAACAAGCTCTAATACACTTGAGCCAACACCTCCCTCCTCTACAAAGACGAAGCAACTGATTACATAGGAAACAAAGGGGCTGCAGACTTCAAGCCTATTCAAAACACCCTTTTGTGCTCAGACAAGCGCGTATGATTTGGCTTGTCTGGAGACCGTTGCAATTAATCATAGAAAAGGGTAAAATCGGCAGGTAAGATGCACTAACGTCGACTACAGTTGCTGTTGCTGTTGCTGTTGCTGTTGCTGCTGCTGCTACTGCTACTGCTTACTGTTGAGTCGGGGTAACTCGACTAGAGGTTTAAGAAGAAGAAGGGGCCTTGGTTCTACTGGCCTCTTCCTCCTCCTTCTTCACTTCTCCAATAGCCAAACACTAGGGATGCAGCTAACAGGTTGAAACACTGCTTGTTTAATGTGAATCTTTTCGGTCATGGAGTTTTTTTCTTTTCTTTTCTTCCTGTACATTCTTCCCTTCTTCCCTCACCATCAATCTCCAACTGTCACCAGTGTCAATCAAAATCATTCAGAAGAAAACAAGCAAAAGACTACCCTTGCCAAGTCAGCCTCATCCATCCCGGCTTAACATGACAAGACGACAAAAAAGTATAACCGAAGAATCTTTCCTGTCAAGTTTCCTCCTGTCTAGCCTGCGCTGGCTGGGCTGGTCGGGCCCCGTCTCGCATCAATTTCCTCTTGCTACCGTAAATACATCCACTACTACTGCTTGGGAAAGCCAAACAAGAGCACAGGCCGAGCTGACTAGGGTATGGTCGGCCTTCTTGTCTGGATTGGCTTTTCTGCATATTATGATAAAGCAGCTTTCTGACTATTTCCCAGTCTTGACACTTGCATGTAAGAGGCTGATAAGTTTGCCGCTGACTGTGTGCTTACACTCATGATATCAAGACTAGCATGCAGTGCAACTCACACAACTCGCTAGTGCGTGTTTATGGCTCTACTCTGATTTATGGACGCGTAAATATGGTCTGGCTATACACAATGGCCGTTGACACGGAAAACAACAGAAACTACAGCATCATCTTCACCGTTTTCATCTTCGCCGTCACCACTACTACCACTGTGAACAGCCATGCCAGAGACCTCTTCTTACTTGTTTGTGTTGTCCCTCTAGGCCCTTGGCACTCACTACCCCAAGCAGAGGCTAGGGCTAGAGAAAAGAAAAGACAGAAACAGTGACAGAGACAGAGGCAGAGACAACAGAGACAACATCCAATACAAGGGATAGCGAGCATAACTTATCCATGCACCATTGCTACCAGTCTTCTAGCCAGGATACTTGCTGTTATCGGCCTTCACTTCTACAATCCGGCCCTTGTATCGCCCTAGCACAACCGTTTCTCTCTAACCTTTAGTTTTTGGCTGTTTGCTTGTCTTAGACACGAAGCTCATTTTTCATCCTGCTCACGAGAGGGATACGAAAAAGAAAAAGAAAAAAAAGACAACAGACAAAACAGAGAGCCAACAACACCGCAAGGGAGGGGCACCACCATGAGTATATATCACAAAGGGCTGTTGACCTGAGACATACACAAGGCCGAGCTTCTCGGTAGGGAACCTCGGTCACGGAAAAGAGTTTGTTGTTTTCGCTCTATTGCAAGAGATAAAGCATGACGCCGTGAGGCTTTTTTTGTCCTAATCCAGAGTGCATGTCAAGCAGGTTAGGTCAATAAGTGCACAATATTTCCATAGGCCATTGCTTACTCCTGCCTATGCTGGTAAACGAAATCAGGGAGTTATGCTAGGGCGTGCTGTTTCTAGTACGCCTGTTCACATCTTTGGACTTCCAGGACCAGCTCAGCACACAACAGAGCATAAACAATGAGACAACCAATAACAACCTTGTGCTAATATAAAAGCCATGAGTGATTGTCGTCATGGCCTTCTCATTCGAGGCATCTCGCCGCCCCCAGAAAGCTCACAAAACTCCGAGCTTAGCAGAGCCGTGCTTGGTTAGTGCTCGCCATTGCGATCTCGGGACTAAGGAAATGTTTATGCCGGGTCAAGCAGCTTATCCATCATCAAAACCCCGACAAACTAAGGACGAAGTGCGGAAATAGGCTGACCTGATGAGGAGGGAGGGGTGAGTGAAGCCAAGTTCAGGCCAGGGTAAGGGTTGGGGTTTATAGATTTGCAGGCGTTGCAGTGTTAGTTCAATATCTATTGTCACCCGCCTGCTTCACGCAATTTACGAGGCGGGCAGCTGAAAGAGAAAAACCAGGACTAATTGCCTTCTTGGTTGCTGTCAAATTTCCTTCGTCTCTTGTGCTTGAAAAGCCCGTCACACATGGAGACGAAGTCGTAGGCGTGGGATGGGGAGTGAACCAGATATTGGACGAGTGTGGGCGGAACTTTGGTTTAATGAAGGGCTAAGGGAGAGCCACACCTGTATTTACAGGCGGGCTTGGCTTCTATTTCAGCCATTATCTAGCTGGCTGTAATGACTGGCTCGCCATGGTTCTCTCGCTCTTTGTCTTGTTTTACACGGGTTATCTTATTTATATCTCCCCTTTTCCCTCCTATTTCCCGCTATTTGGCCTGGCAAACATTACGTAAGAAATGGGAAGGCAAAAAAGAAAAAGAAATCTTGACTTTAGCGGACTACAGGTGCCCTTTGTTACTTGGCATATTGTTGCTTGCCTATGCCTGTAAGCGCTACCAAGCGCTCTTGACGGGCTCAACTTAGCGCATTTATGATTTCGTACGGGGCTGCCCATCTTTGTTTTAGTGCTTCTCGGCAGCTTGTAACGCCTGTAGAACAGCTAGACCCCAGCAGTGTTGTTGGGCTAGCCATCATGTGTGCCTTTTCTTTTTCTTTCTTTTTTTCTTTGCCTTTCAGGGTTGTTTTCCTCTTCTGTTTCGCTTCTTGTTTTTCTCGGCTGGCCTTTCCTTACTCCTCTCTTTCATTCCCTGGTCTGCCTGCTCTCTTTTTGCTCATCTTGGAATCGTTCGATCCTATTTCGCTGTACCACTTGTATGCAAGCCCAGAAGCGTCCTTTTTTCTGCTTCCCTTGGTGCTTTCTTTTTCATCTTGCCCTTCCCTACTGGAAGAGATAGAGATAGAGATGGAAACAGAGATTGGGTAATAGACGCGGGGTCTCGTTTCGCGCTCTGCAGGGCCTTGATGGATCGTCCAGGAAGAAACTTCAAATCTTGCAGGCAAACAGCCAACCAATCAGATCAGCATAGCAGGCAGTGAAGAGACCTGTTTTCCTTCCTCTCTCTTTCTCTCTCGTTTCCTGGGATAGTACTGTAACTCTGCTACTCCTTGGTTTTTTCCAGGCTCGTTTGCAGACAGCCAGGCCTGGGAAAGAGGGAAGGGGGGTTCAGGCTTGAAGCTAAGCCAAGCTTTGGCCATGTTTTTCTCACTGGGGTCAAGGCTAGAGTACAAGTTCTCTATACTGGACACCCCCCCTCCCCTAGCCTAGTTTCTTTCCTCTGCTCCCTCATTCATGGCTATGTACCTTTTGATCCTTGTTTGTCTGTCCTGCTCTCCTCTTCTTACTTGGAGCACACCTCCTGCCTGTCAGTGGCTGCAAACGCCACAAGCCGTCAATGCCGAGTAATCCATTTTTGGTAGTAAGAATGGACAATGTTATCTGTACCCGTTTCGAAAGAATGTACATATGTCTGTTTGTAAGCTAAAGCTAGTTTTTTGCTAGTATTCTTGCCCCTCCCACCCCTTGGGACACCTGTGATACACACTTGTCATTGGCTTGTGGAAGCTACGGCTACGACTGCAACCACTAAGAATGAGCCACATAGAAACGCATGTAAAACAAGCGGAATCGCAGACATCCGGCTTCATGCTGAGATGCCTCTGGGAGACTCCGAGGGACTCCGGTACAAGTTTGATCTTCCTGTGCTCTCAAACTGCTTAATCGAATCTTGTGATAGGCTCAAGCGAGCACATCTCAAAACACTATCGGCAGGCAGTTAGGCCCATCAGTAAGCAGACCAGCATGGCCTGTGACAATGTAAGGTTCAGAAGAGAAAGAAGAACGGACCTTGCTGTTCCTACAAAACTTTGGTCCTGGGGCCTCCCAGGGACTTGCTTCACGTTCGTCACTTGGTGGTAAGCAACATGCGAGGAACCCATGGACCTGAACTCTCCTTCCTCACTACAGACACGGAGACGGCATAAAGCATGAATAAAGGGGCAAACAGCGAAGCTAGGATGGCTGCTGTATTGGATGACTTTGCGAGGCTTGGTACTACTAATGGGACACGCCTCAACTATCTAGGCTGGCACAGCCCAGTACACCATGTGTGCTGAGATGGCAGAGTGAAGGGCCGGCTTGTTGACCGAAATACCCCTCGTACAATATTCCCACAAGTCGAAACCCTAGAGAAATGGGCCGATGTCTTCCCGGTTGGCCGCCCCCAAGGCAGCAGCAGCGGGGATAAGGGCGGAATATAAGAGACAATATCTCTCCGTCCGGAGACGGGCACCTCATTTCATCCCAAGTAGGCTCCTCGTGTTTATATTTGCACACGCACACCATAAGCCTGTACAGCCCTTTTCTTTGTAGTCCTGTTTTATTTTTATTTTTGCTTTTCCCTTTTCTCATTTCGCCACAAAAGCTCAATACACACGCCATGAGGGGAGAGGTCAGCAGGAGACCCGAGAGCATGCTTTTTATAGAAATATATGGCTCCGGCCGGTACATGACCAGGGCGGCCCTTGGCCCGGGGTCTTTCGCTTTTTTCCTCTTTTCTTACTTTCCTCTGGCTGCTTCCCGCCGGATCTTGAACCACGGAAATTACTCAAGGCAAAGGATGCCGTACACTTGTTATCTCCATCCATTTGTTTGTTTTTGTTTTCCTACCCTACCATTCAATCCTGCCACACGAACTCTAGGCCGAGGTCTAGTTCGCTCATCGTGAAGGGCGTGAGTTTTGCGGCCACATGGCGCGTAGGCAGCTAGCTAGGAAAAAAGCTCACAGGATACATATATATATAATACGTAGCAAAATACTCTAGACTTTAGAGCTATGCCTTTTCAGCAGCAGTATCAAGCGAACTTTGGTCTTGAGTGTTTGTCTTGCTTGCTTGTCTTTGTTCAGTGGTTCGTCCCCTGTCTTCCTCAGTCCAGGCCTCGAGCTAGGGCCATTGCAGTAGCAGCGCGCTCGCATCAGCACAGGCTAGCCTGCTAATATATCCCTTATTCCGAGGCAGAGCACCGATAGTGCTTTGCTGTGGAGAAGGTGAGAAAATTAAAAGTAGGTTTAGCTTTCCAAGGCCTGGTCGGAGCTGAAGTGACAGGAAACGGTGCTAACGCCAAAGTAGGATAAGGCCAAATCGCCGCCAGTCAGCGTGGGCGATAAGGGCATGATGGTGCAATTTCACTCAGAGGCCGTCCTGGTGAAGCAAGACAAAAAATCAGAGTGCTTTGTGAGGACGTAACATCGCTAATCGCCGTTTGACGGTTGTATATGTGCAGCAGTAGAATATAACTATCAAAAACAAAGACACAAAGCCAAGCCGCCGCACAAGAGCATGTGAATAAGAAAACACGGCAGCATAGCAGGTCCAAGTTTGTCTACAGAGAATCACGACATATTACGTATGTACTGCACAAGCCTGCATCGGCAATATATCAGAGCGTAGTATATGTACTATGCCCATTGTTGATCACTGAGATCGGCATTCCGCTCGGTGCGGCTTTCCTAAAGCAGAAGTCGATGCTAGGCCTGGGCTGGGAACAGGCGAAAAAGAATCTTCAACAATAAGGAAGTCCCCAGCAAAGAGATCCCATAGAACTGCGATACCTACAATAACGCAACGCTGTATGTTAAGCGATCACGAGGGTGCCATAGGAAGCAAGGGAACAAGAAACTAAAGTTCGAGGTCAAGACAATTAGGTAAGGAGGCCAAATAGAGTCACGAGAGACATAGAGAGGGGCGGGAATGTAACGGACATAACAAGATAAAAAGAAAGCCCCCGAAAGGGAGAGAGACTCTCGTTCTCTCCCACGTCTAACGGGCCCGAAAACAGCCGGAATGTAGCTGCGAGATTAACCAGAGACATTCACAGAACAGTAGAAGACAGTAGTGCGTTTGAGAAAATGGCCAAGCGGCCGCGTGCAGATTCCGTAGGGAGAGAAAAGCCAAGGCAGAGCCGGGCGGACCGAGACTTGCTTGGTGCTGATATCTATCCCTTGACCATAGAACATTCCAGGAAGAACAGAAAACGCGAAGAACAAAAGAAGTCGAATTCGAAGTCTAAGTCGAAGCTGATTTCTATGGGTATAGTATGCGTATGCAGCTCATTATACACTGAAATTAGGGAGAGACTGTTCTTTTCTCATTCTTTTCCCACCCCTCATGCCCTCTGGAATGCTACAAGCCTAGGTTCACGGCCGGCCATCGGCCGGGAACTTGACAGGCTTTTTTCTTCCTTAGTATCTAGGAAGCAGAGAGAGGGGGAGGGAGAGAGAGAAGCGCCCTTTCTGTCTTCTCTTGAACAAAGCGCTCTATTGCGTCTAAACACCAGTTATTTCTTTATTTTCCAGTTGCCTATTTCTCATTCTTATTCTTCTGCTGATCGTGAGGCCCTTGTTCGCGACTAATTAACCAGCCAAGCCTTGCTTGCACCACTTGGAAGGGAAGGGGCACTGGTTTATTTGCTGTCTTGGTTAGCTAGCCTTGCGGCTTCTTTTATCCCTTCTTTCTTTTTTTCACTTGCTTTGCATTGTCGATCGTTGCCCCTATAACAGGAATAATAAGAAACAGGCATAGACAGAGCAACATAAAGAAAAGAGCATAAAGCCATGCATGTATATGCAAGTATGTCTTCTTTTGTCTTAGGCATATAGACAAAGGGCCTGCACATAGCATCCTTTTGATATCAAAGTTAAGCCATTTCTAGCAAGAAACAGGTAAGCTGCGTATTTGATTACTTTTTCCCGTCTTTGTTTATTGTTTCTTGTTTCTGAACTGGCAAATCACCAAGGAAGTCTTGGCGTAAGAGCCTAGAAGCCCAAATGTTTCTTCTTATACGTTATGTATGTACACTGCTATAGGGGCAGGGCCGCGCAACAAGTGATATCTAAGCTACCCCTCCTCATCAGACCCTTCTAATCAGACTGCCCTGCAGCATGCTTTCCATCCAGGCGCTGGTTCTCTGCCTGCAGTCAGCCAGTCAGCCTGCTTGCTGGCATTGATCCTATCTTATCGTGGAGCCCCAGGAATCCAGAATCCAGAATCCATCACAATCAATCACGTACTGCCTTGAGCCAGAACAACAACATCCTCCCCTTCCCTTTATCCTAGCCCTGGCTTTTATTTTTTGTTGATTTCTTTTTGCCTTTTCCTTTTCTTTTTTCCCTTGCATTTATTATTCTCCCCCATCCCCCATCCCCCTTCCCCGGCCTCCTCTCTTCCCAGTTCTAATGAAGCTCTCAATAACCTTCCCCTCCCCTCCCTTCCTGCTCTCACTTTGTCTCCCCTCTAGGTTTATCTGAAGTTGGCAAAGTTGGCGAGCAGCACGCTACAAAAATCAACTCTATAGGTTGCAGGGCCAGGCCTTCTTCCAACAGGTCACAATTTCACAGCCAAGCAGCAGAGTGGCAACGATCGACAATAATGCATGCATTTTGTGGGCGCACATATTCTACAGCTGAACTTCCTGTCTGTAAATGTGAAACAATGCAAGGTCCTCTGATTTTAACTATCGTCGTTGTTGTCAGTTTTGGGTCTTTTTTATTTACTCCCTCACCACCATCCAAGAGATATTTTCTGGCCCTGTCTAGCTTCAAAGACTCGTGCGCTCCCCCCCCCCCCCACCCGCCGCCGCCGCCTTCTTACTCTGCCAATCTGCCTAAAACTCTCTGTATTCTTGGCGTGGGCTTATAGGACTATAAGACTGACTACCTGTTGGCCATAGCATTTGGCAGCTAATATTAGTAGCCTAGACAAACATTTCCTTGTTCGTTGTCACTCATTTCTCTCGGGCACGATAGTATGGTATGGTGTATCCTTATTACACCGCCAGCTTCTTTCGTCGGCTCATTTTTCTATCTCGGCTTTTTTTCCCCTGTGTTTGGGGGCTTCGCTATTTAATTTTGCCCTCCTCATCCCAGGCTTGCCTGTTGTGTGATAATAAAAAAACCAAGCGACCACATAAGCCACTGTGTGAAATGCCATGCGTGATATTTACACGCATGTGGGTAACCAATATCGCGGCTCAGATTCCTATTTCTCTTCAGGCTCGCGTGTGGTTAGTTCTTACTCGTAAATGTATTGCACATCACCCATCCCGTGTGCTGCAACATAAACACACTAGTCCACATCACACCCACACAAGTCACATTGGCATTGGCACACCATTCACCCATCCACATACATACGCACAGTACAAATAGTGTCGACAGGCAGACAGATAGGTATGTAGGCATGCATATGTACTTTGATACCCTTGAATATGCCTGTCTATTTCAATGTCCTCCCCTCTCATCCACTATCCCACACTCACATCCTCACCTCACCTTCCCTCCCGACCTGAAGGCTTACTTGTCTATCCAGAGCTAACCTACCACTCTTCATTGGGGGGAGAGGGGGGGAGCAGAGCTTACATGCAATGTAAATGGCGATCCCCCACTTCGAATGTTGGATTTAGCCACCTGCACATGCACTATGCAGGGCACGAATATGCACTCAAGAGGAGGTGAGGGATGGGAGATGGGAGGGGACTGTGGATTATTGCAATGTATCATTTGATCATTTGCCTGACCACCAATTATGGTGAACACGAGAGAGAAGAATCAAAGTGTGTACTTATGTCTCTAGCTATTGCTATCTAGCTGTGCCTCACTCCTGCTCCTATATCAAGCCCTATACCTCACCAAAAAAAAGAAACATCTGCCGCGAAAAGAGCAGGGCTGCAGCAAAAACCCCAGACCTTATCATCATGATCACTATCGGAAACAAAACAAACTACACCCCGATGAAACATGAAAGGTGGCTACTGTGAAGGAAAAAGGTCCGTTCGTAGCTCTGGCACTTCTCTAATGAGTTAAACAACAATTTAACAAGCTAGTTTATTCAGGAAACAAGAAAGGCAGCAGAACGTTGGAAATTCGACAAAAGCACGAAAGCTACTACTACGCCAACAAACCAGTCACTTCCTACTGCTTTTCAAAGTGGAATCAGACGGAGATAAAAATGAACAGCATCAGAATGTATGTCGTAAAAGACCAACGCTTTGTATTGGCCCGTTTACCTTCCCCTCTTCTTTCCCTCTTACTATGGTATCTCTATCTCCTTCCATCTTTTGTTCGGGCTCGCTCCTGTGGCCGTCGTCTTACTGCCGGGAAGCTACAGGAGCCCGCGCGATGAGCTGATAAGAGAGCAAGTGTCACCTTTACCTTCCTTTCTTCACACTCCCCTCCTACTTCTGCCCTACCTCGTCTTTTGATTCTTCCCCTTCCTCCTCCTCCTCCTCCTCCACTGCCTGTCACCGTAGCCCATTTCAACACCTCTTGGCTTCAATCTTTCGCCTACCGCTCCTCTCTTCTCCATTTATACACTCCCTCCCTCTCCAATAAATAATAACTGGTCTGCTCTCCTATTTCACCACCCGTCCCGTGATAGAACCCAGCCGGCCCATGCTTTATAGCCCCTCTCTTTGCCTTTTGCGACTCCCCTCTTCCTTGCTCTCCTGGGGGGTTTTCTGCCCCTTCTCCATTTCTTTTCTTCGCTTTTTGCCTCCGCGGAAGACTCATTTCGGAATATCTTCCATCTTCATGATCGGTGCCTCTTGTATTCTATTTCAAGAAGTGGCTTCTGCAGATCGCATGTACTGTGCTTCTGTTCGTGCTGTACTTCTGGCTCTGCTGCGAGACAAGACCCGCTTGTGCTAAATAGCAAATCAAATATGATGCGAGGTGCTGTGCGGGTACGGGGAGAGCCAGGAGGCCGGGGCAGAGACCGGTGCACTCTCTGAGCCAATAGCAAAGACCGGTGTAGAGAGCCACGGACGGTGTGAAGCAAAAAGGGGCGAGAAGAGCGAGTTGGCCAGCACATGAGCCTCGCTGTAGGCTGCAAAATTGGTCAGCCCGCCTGTAAATACATCATCATAATGCTAATAACCGCCACTGCACGGACAGCCCAAGAAAACGCCCACCCGCACTGGTAATAAGTAGGACAGGCGAGACGGAATAGCAAAAGGCTCGAGTGTCCCAAAGGACAAGAATCCGAAGAGTAGATTTTCAACAGACTCCGCAAGAAGGAAGACTAGGACTGACTAGTTGTTGACTTGTGCGTTTTTCTCTAGCACAACATACAAAAATAGCATTAGAAACAAACAAAAGCATGCTCAATATCTGATTGAACTTCCTTATCTGACCGATGATGGGGAAGCAAAGGCCTACAGACATAGCACCTGTTGCTGAAGTGGAAAGTGGACTCGAACATGCGCAAAAAGGGAAAGAGCCCTCGGATTAACACCAACACAGAGGTTGTTGCTTATTTTTGGCGGGGGTTCCTGCCAGGGTTTTTTTTTCATTGACGACGAAACTTCCCTTCTTTGTCCATGTCTGTCTCGGGCCGAGATTATATGTATACCAGAAAAATGATGAGCAAAAGGGAACTGAAAAGATTACAATGGAGATGAAAGAGAGACATAGCAATTTTAGAAGCACACACAATGCTGTTCAAATGAGAAGATCTAGGCAAAAAAGGGAAGTCACACAAGGGCAACATGAAAATCACACAGGACCTCTCGCAGACCATGCGTTAGGGTTAGTCCAAGTAAGAATCACATCATGCTAGGCTTGCTCTGGCAAGTGCTGTAGCAATCTCACGCATTGGTCACTGAAAGTTAGGGTTTAGGGGGAGCAGCGACGAGTCAGCAGCCCTACAGTACATTCCTCACAGTGTGGTACGGGCTTTCGCACGACGAGGCTTTTTGTGGGGATGGCTCTTTCCTATGAACGTCACCTTTCCACTTACACGTATAACTCCGAGGTCTTATAACTTAAGCCAGCACCAGGTTTTGACGGAAGTTAAAATTTCTTTTAATTCTCCTGGATAAAATTGGCATATTGTGAAATTACGCCGTGACCTGCTACGGTGGTGTGCGGAAAAGCTGTGGGCAGCCAGCTTTTTTCTTTTTTTCTTTTTTGCTTTTTCAATTTTTTCAATTTCTTTTCACCATTTTCCCCCTGTCTATCTTGCTTTTGCTGATTGCGTTTGCTGACTTCTTGCATGTTGAGAACGTGGAGGCTAGCTACCTAGCTACCTGCCTCCCTACCTACCTACCTAGCAAATAAGCCGATAACGAAGATACACGGCGGCCCTTTTCCATGTCGTATTTGCTCTTCTATTGCTCAGGGGTTCTGTTTTCTTGGCTCGTTTCCTAGGTGCGGACTTTTTTGCTGTTATTATCTTCATTTCTTTTCCCCTTCGCTTTCCCTAATTTGTTTGTTTTTTTGATGCATAATATCCCTCTTGATAATGGTTCGCAGGCGGGCTTGTCAGCCTTTGAATGCATAATGAACTTGTTTGTTTCGGTACTGGAGGAGAGGAGAGGAGCCTAACGTCCAGGTGATGGGTGTTGTCATTCCCTCCCCTGGGTGTGCAGGGTAGAGTGTATATGGGTATTGGGAGTAGGGGCAAGAGAACTCAGCCATGCACTAGCGTAATACCAACTTACGTGCTTTACTTCATGCTTAGACCTTTGGCGATCGGTGGCTTTGGTGAGTGAGTTGAAATGAAGCATATTATAGGAATAAGGGCTCTAGTTTGCTAAAAATACATCACTAGGTACACAGAGGGCACGGTCTGGTGATGATCTAGTGCTTAGCATCTGTGCTGCTATAGCCTTGGTTGTCAATTAGAGGGTAGGCGAGATGACGCGACGGTGAGTGAGTGATGGTCAAGCTTCTTCTGCTGGGACAGTGCTTTGCCCTTCTTCCTTCATCTCTCCTAGTGGCCAGTGTCTTTTTTGGTAGCAGGAAGAGCGACCAAGATCCCGCCCCCATCTCCAAGCCAACCGCAAACCAGCTGCTGGCTTGTTCTGAGATGAGATGTTGGTGAATCTTGAGCTTATTGTGGTGTTGTGACCCTGGCCCCCGCTCTAGTCCGGTGTTATTCCATTATTTCTCTAGTCTCCCGTGCCAAAACAGCGCCACTCGCGTGGAAGACATGGGGAGAAAAGAGTAGATGGAAACTAGAGCATTCGGCTCGGACTTTGGAGGATGCACTTGGAAAGAGACGAGAAACGCGAATCCTTTCCACTTTGGATATGGACCAAGACTTACGACCAGTGTGTAATAGAGCTTGGAGGAAGGAACTGAGTGACTTGGCCAACGTTGAGTGAGGCAAGTGACATAGCAGGTTGTCGTGTGGTGTGTAAGGTAAAAGAAGGAGTGGTTGGTGTAGTGCGTGTTTATAGAGACACGGCTATTTCTTGCCGCTGATATAGTCAAGCAAGGCAGACATGCTGAATAGGCGAAATTAAAGATCACCTTGCGATGTTAGAGATGATGTATTTTGTTTCTTTTTTTATCTCTCTTCTTCCTCCTTTGGCCGTGTGGAAACAATTAACAAAAGGAAGTAGGAAGCAAAGGCAAGCAAGGACCTTTGAGCAGATGTAAACGCGTGAGAGCAACTGAAAGGAATGAGAAACAAAGTTTGGGAGTAGGACTTGAAATAAAAGAAAAAGGGCAAGGAATATCAGCAAGGGGGGAAGAGAGGCGGGGGGGAAACACAACGGGGTACACAGACGACAACCAAACACTCAAGCAAGTACATTCGCATTTTACACCACTGGCTAAAGGGCTGTTTGTCAAGGATTAAATCACGACCAAGTTACAATAGAAGGGGATCGAGAGAATAAAAATAAGATAAAAAAGAGAGTATAGTTGTCCGCGAGGTAGACCGACAAGTCTGGGAAAAAGGGTAGAAGATCAGACCGAGGCAGAATGTCCTTGGTGTTGGTGAAGGGGGGGAAGGCGGCATCGTTGTAGTAGTAGTAGGTGCTGTGGGCTGAGGAGGGGGGGGGGGGGTGATAGGTGAGCTGGGAGAGAGCCAAAGAGGAATAGGAAGGAGAGGACACATGCTTGGGCTTATGCAGAAAGACGGAAGAAGTAATCATGTTGGTTTCTTCGAGATTTTTCCCACAGATTGAATATCCCCCTCCTTGTCTATCTAGCGTACTGTCTCGCATTCTCTTGCCACTACGACCTCATTCCAGCTGGGTCACGATCGACCGGGCATCTGTGCCGCTTGGTGTTGCACTATGTGGTAGCATTGGTGTACTGCTTGTTTGTGTATAGCTTAGTACAGCCCAGTGCAGTGCAGTGCAGTTTAGGCGAAGGTCAGGCGAGGCAGTGTGTTCCAAGGGTCAGGCCACTACAGAGGCAAAGGAACCTCATATACAGTAGCGAGGCAGTGGGAGCTGGAGTTTCCTGATCTATAATAACTTCCTCTTCCCATCACCTCCAAAACTGCACAGGAAATGCACAACGAACAATAGGCTGCCTGGTGCTTACCCATCTCGTAAGTGGCGATCGTGAACTGCACAGTAGGATGGTGGTTTGCACTGCTCTCTGCCCTGTGCACGATCCCAAGGCATTGTGCGTTTTCTTTTCCCTTTACATTCCCTCATCTTTTCTCCTTTTACCTCAGTTTCCGCAAAACACACAGACGCCAATCTTTTTGTTTCCCTTCGACTTTGCTCATTCTTCTCCCATCTCATAGCTAAACGTCCGGGTAAGACAGGACGTATGCCCTGTTTGACTCGCTAAACAGGCCTTCTTTTGGCCCTCCCAGTCCGGTCATTGGCTATAGTTTCCCTGCCGCCTATACAGCCGGCCTGCAGAGACTTCTTCCTTTTGAAATTTTCAAGTTACGATATCCCAGGCCCACCAATCCTCTACGCCTCCCTTCCCCTTCTCATTATACTCTAATATTCTAGTTGTCCCTCATTCTTGCTCCTTATCTTCTACACCCCTCCCCCCGTTAGCCTCTCCCTTCCCTCATCGCGGGGAAATATTGTGCAGTTCCATCATACGATGGCCGCATATTCGAACAGAGAAGTTGCTTTTGCCGCCAGAGTTACAGGTCGGAGCAAGGGCTAGTAGAAGCCAAGAACAGCGAGGGTGGGAGAAAAAAAAGGAAAAGATCAGCACCTAAGCAATGCAGGCTGGACAGCTAAGCGGACAAGGAGGTACCCCCCCTACTGTTTCTTCCAGAACGCTGGTGTACCATTGCCACTAGCAAAAGTGCTTTTAACGGCAAGGAAGAGACGGAAAAACAAGGCAATATGTATGTAAAGGAAGGAAACATGCAAAAATGTGTACATGTTTATATGTGCATGTGTATACACAAGGAAAGCACATATACTTGGAAGTTATACACGGCGTGAAGTGTATATGTGAGCACAAATACAATAATGCTCTACGTAAATAGTTGTAGACGTGAGCCACATACAAGCCTACTAACCAAATACTTTAGTTGCGAACGGGTGTATAGACGTGATGAACTACGACTTTTCTAACTATACAACCACTGCTACCATATAGCCGTTGCCGATAGCTACTACTACCGCTAACTACCGCCACTATAGCGGGGACTTGTGGAAAGCACATTACCCTTCTCCTTTATTAGCGTTTCCTTGGGAGCTATATGTGCAGGTGGATATATGCCACTATTAGAGTCAGAGCCAGAGCTTGCTATTACTTGATGATCTCCGATATAGAGCCTTGGTGACGTTTGTTTAATGAGCGAGATACAGGTTATGAAACACAGGGAACAAGACAAAGTCTCTACTTGCTCTATTTCAGGTTCATTTTTTAAATACAGGGGCTCAACAGAAATTTTTGTTGTGAGTGACTTATCGCTATACAGGCTCGGCTGTATCACAAAATGCATCAGTCGTGTTGGGAACGCTACCGTACCAATCGCCATATTGCCAGGGTAAAGTCAACATGAAGAAGAGGGGGGAAGGGAGAGTAAGATGGTACGAGTGAAAAAGCGAGGGGAAAGGCCGGAAAAAAACAGCCTGTTGTGTCGTAGCTTGAGTCTATCTTGGTTGAGGATCATACATAGTATTGAGAAAAACTGTCTGGAAGAGAGGCTAAGAAGCTATTTCCCTTGTGCCTGAATTTGCTTTTGACTTGGTGATGGGATCCACGGATACAATACGTCTTATTGAAACCCCCTAGAAGACGATATTCTGGTAAATTGCACCTTGATCAGAGGAGTTCCATGGAAATGGGGACAGCCTGGGACATAACAAAATAATTGCAGTAACAGTACAGTAATAAAACGGTGACAAAACATCAAGCACAGCGAAGTCCAGAAGAGCAGCTCGGGGAGCAGGATAGAGAAAGACATCCCATTGCAGCATTATCATACTATCTCCGACTTGTAATAAAGCACCGGCAGCAGGAGCTAGATCTAGCAGGACACATACTGGCCCGGGCTTTTTGATAGTTGATTGTGCAAGACAAACCCCCCCCCCCTTCCCTATACTCCGGCCTAGCCCTTGTGAACTTTCGCCCATCTCTCATCTCGTTGAGTACAGTTTGCTGTCAGTATTCTAGGATCAGCCTAATAGGCAAAAGTACCTTCCAGCCTGTGGAATCACAGCTTGTTGAGATTGCTTTTGCGTGTAAATGGTAGTGACGGTGGTGGTGCTAAGCATGTGTATGTCAAGTCACAGGTGACTGTTTGGCCCCCTGCGCGCGTGTGTGTGTGTGTGTGTGTGGCTACATTGCACAGGACTGTGCAGGGTATTCTGTTGGTCGTCTGAGTGCGGCCTTTGCCTCCCCCTTCCACTACTCCTCTTTCTTCTTTGTCCTCCTGACTGTACCTGTGCTGGCACACATGACGATGATGGCTGGCTTGTGCTGTGGTAGAGTAGAAATCGGATATAGACCATCAGGTGACCATTATCACAGCAAGGAGAAGCACGGGACAGAAGGACAGACACATATATTCTATCGACGTCTTCCCTCCCCATATCATCCGTCCATCACCTTACATCCTGCTTCCCGAGCCCGAGCCTGGGGCCAACTAGAAAAGCCCAATAAACCAAAAGAAAAAAGCCATCTTTGTGCGTTGTTTAATTGAGGAGGAGGAAGAGCGAGAGGGGGAGGCGGTTTGACAAGGGAGGTGGGAGAAGAGAGCTCGAAAGTCCACCGACTAAAGGTCCCTACCTCTCATCCCCTCCTCACTGGAGACGTCACAGCCTTGTTTGCTAATCCGTGCTTTCTTGAAATGCACTATATTTAGGGCCATCGAACCAAAGAGCCTGTGGAATAAAGGACTAAAGGGCAAGAGAGACGAGGACTTCCCTGTTCTATAGCTCTACTAACTGGCTCTTGCTCCTGTTTAGCCCTACACCCATCTTTACCATTTGCCTCTTTCTTCTCATATTGAACAAGACCAGCAGTGGATATGTGATTTTGGCTATGACGATGAATTCCATTATAGGTCCTTTTAATGAAACTGCAGTTGTCCTAGGCTAGGCCCTTCTAAACTCCCGCTACACCTGCCCAAGTCCCTGCAGCCAGCCCTACTTTTGCGTGTATCTGAATTGCCCTATACCTTGGGGAATTATCAGGAGGAGAGACTTGACTTTTTGATTTTTCTTTTTTCGCGTGTTTGCTTAAGAGGCGGGGTGGTCTATATAACAGGATGGAGATCATGAGCTGCTGGGAAGAGAATGGGAGGGGTGAAGGAGGAGGGGAGAGGAGAGAGGATGAAGGGAAGACGAGACTGCTTAATGGTGAGAAAGGGGAAGAAGTAAGGAAGGACCTACGATTCAACCACGATGAGAAACTAACGAGAAAGCGAACATCATGGATATTTGTGGCAAGATGACTGCACAAGAAGAGGGCTATGAAGGGCAGTTGCTTGTGGGCTATGTAGTAGCATATCTCTCTATGCACATGTACATCATGTGCATGCGCATCTCGTTTGTAGCATCCGAGGGGGCGAGGATGTGTTGAAGCCATAGTGTTGAGTTTATTGTGTGTTGAGTGTGTGTACGTGTACATGGGTGCGTGCGTGTCGATTCGTGCAGGTGTGCGGATGTGTGCGTGTGTGTGGACGTAAGTAAGAGCCTGTTTGGCGTGCCATATCTCCGTTCTGCTCTCTGCTTTACTCCATGATTTGACACTATACTACTTTCTCGCGTTCGTGGATGGAATATCCACCTTGCTTGGGCGGATTTGATCTTTTCAGGCGGGCTTTTAACATCTCCGTCACCCGCATCGTGAGCACATGATGGATACTTGTGCGTATGCACCAACCAAGGACATCCTGCATATGCACAAAGGCTATCCGGATATCTCCCCGTTGAGGCCACAGGCTGCACCGACCGTGTCTCCCCCCTTCTACTTACCTTTCTACCCCCTCTCCCCTCCTATTCTCCTATTTTCCTCTCTTCCTCTTTCCTAAAAGAGCCAACAAATGCACACTCCGCCTCTCTAAAGTGGAACTCTGGCTATTCTCAAGTTGTGGGTGGCCCCATGGGTGAATAGATAGATTGATAGACTCATGAGGGAAGCATCATAGCCCACGAATACGTACCCTTTGCTCTATCTAATCTTCTCTTCTGTTCTCTTCTCTTGTATTGTTTTCTCCTGTCCTGTCTTCTCCTTTGCTCGCTCCCTCGCCTGCTTCCTCTATATCCTGATATCGTTAGTTAGTATGATGCATGTGCTGCGTGTGTTGGGCGCACTGGGTATCTGTGAGCTTGTGCAGCTTACTGGCCGCCTTTGAGACAGCCAGTGATGGGAGAAGGATGGGGAGGTCACTGGCCAGAAGTTAGAAGCACGCATGATTTACTAATGGCTGAGTTCTTGCTCTTGATCTGATAGCGAGGGGCGAGGTGGCCACTCATTCCGCTCTTCCCGCTCCATCCTCTGCACCCATCAACTCTCACTCAGCATTAGCCATCGCCACTCTCGCAGCAGACAAGACCTGAGCATGAGGAGGAGGAGGAGGAGGAGGAGGAGGAGGAGGAGAAGGAAGAGGAGGGAACGAGAAAGGGTGGGATGGGGCAAATGTATTTCGACGCTGCATCCGAAGGTGAAGAGGGGCACAGTGTCTATACAGCATACACCAGCTAGAGCCTTGCAGCACAGTGTTGCCCCCTTAAAAGAGAATGGAAGGGGGAGACTGAGGAGATCAGTAATAGGAAGTGTGACTCTGGTTCATAGCAGATGTGCCTTTCGATTTCTTGGCCTCTAGGAAGTCCTCTTGCTGTGACCCAAGGTTTCAGTGCCCTCTGAGGCTTTACAAGGCTACATAGGAATAAACCAAACAGGTCAGAGAACACACAAATAGTAAATAGAGCATTGAAGTCTGAAATAAAAGAAAAAAAAGAGACCAGGTTTCAATAAATCAGCAGGTAAGTTAGCCCCCGCTTCACTACAGCAGGCTTCGAAACATAAATGCCATAGCGAGCAATAATCCCCCGAGACATTAAACGTAGAACAACAAAAAAGGACATAGGGACGAGAGGAAGCAGGGGAGCTGGAAAGAGGGTGGCACAAAACAAAAGCAGAGCAGAGCAGAGCAGAGCAGAGCAGAGCAGAGCAGAGCAGAGGAAAGTCTTGTCTAGCAGGAAGAAACAAACGAATAAATCCTGCATACTTCGCCAGACATGGAAAGTCTAAGCTTGTGAGGCAAGCCTGCCGATGGTGTGGATATTAGTGGTGTGGGTAGGTAGCATGGCGGTTTTATCTGTGTATCATGGATGTTATTTTATTTGTTTTCTTTTATAGTCGCAAGGAGGACAAAGGGAATGGGGCGAAGGGCTTAACCACAACATCTATCCAAGAAAGAGAGGCAAGAAATAACAGGAAGTTGTAACAAATAGGAGACAAAGGAGGGAGCTAGAGATGGGACAAGAGGGAGAAAGGGGGGGAGTGATATCGTGACAATACAAGAACATAGTGGTAATAAAAGGGTAAAAAAACAGCCCGAGTAATGATGAGGAGCAAGTAGAAAGAGGAAAAAGAAATCGTGTATGTAGAATGGAGAAGCAGCCGGAGACTTCGTGCAGACAGGATGAACAAAGAGAGAAAGAAGAAAGTACATTATCGCCAGAAAGAAAGAAGCAAACAAACCCGTATAAATTGGTATTGGCCAGAAACACACAGCCCTCGGGTATGAGGTAGACAAGACAAATACAAAGCCTCAAGGCAGGATACACACCAACCACACTCACCCAGGTCACCGCCCAGGCCAACGCGGCAGGGTATCAAGCTGCATAAAGCAAGGCTCGTCGACTATCTAAGCCCGAACCTGCCGTGTCTTCTGCAGAAAGGGGCTGGGCATCTCGTCCACTTCCGGATCCCATACTGTTGGATCACTGCTCCGGCGACTATTGCCCTCTGCCGCCGTTAATCGGTCACGGAAAGCCCGCTTAGGGCTAACGTTTTCTCCTGTTGATGAGGAGGGTGCGGCGAGCACTGCCGAAGAGGGTAACACGGCAGATAGCGGCCTTCCTCCAGCACGCGCCTGCTGCAATTCAACAAGGGTGCGGCCCTTGACATTATTCTTGGCCAACACCTTGCCGAGACGCTCGTCATCGCCCGAGCTATGGTGGTGTTGGTGACGGATCAGCTTCTTTCCTCGCGTGGGGCTTCCGTGTATGTTGTTTGTATCAGAAGAAGACCCTGACGAGGACGACCCTGACGACAGCTTAGCATTATGCAAGCTCGTAACGGATGGGATCTTGCTGAGACGCCGCGATGGTGACACGCGAGGAAGTTCCGAGTTGGAGTTTTTGCTGGCGAGAGTAGGAATACTGAGATTTCTATTGGGGGCGGACTTTTGCGCTAGCAGCACTGGGCGGTTTTTACCAAACGGATTTCTGTTTGAGCGCACTGCAGGCGTAGGCGATGCCGGAGGCTCTTCATCATCAGATTCAATATTAACGGCATCGCGTGGGACTTCCCAAGCAAGGCCGTTACCACTTCCAGCGGCGGCTTTGTTGTGCTGAAAAATATTTCCATTGTTTGTGGGCGGCTTGGTCGTGCCATTGCGCCGTGGCGACAAGCTGAGGCTGGAAATAGCCATGGGTGAAGGAGACACCATTTCAATATCGCCAGGTGTCTCCGGATTCAAACCAGGGTACATTGTGTGGGCTCTCTTTAGTGGCGTGCTCATATTGCGCTTGGTGAGACTAGCAGTAGCCTCTGATGGGAGCGACTCTGCAGCCGGTGCACTGATAGCTGTTACTGCCAACTGTTCTTGTACGCTGGAAACAGGCGATTTCTTGGCTTCTGGTTCAGGCGTTGCTGTTCTCCGAGGTCCATTAAGAGATTCTCGGCGCTTCAGCTCAGCTTCTACCCGTGCTCGAACCTCGGTTTCAAATTGCTTTTGTAGATTTTCAACCTCAAGATTGATGTGGCGACTGATTTCCAGCTGGGCCCTAGTTTCCCATTCTCTCCTCAACTGAGAATCGATTTCCTGACGGATAAGCTTCTTCTCAGTTTCGATGGCGCCGGCAAAGTGGTTGAGTTCCTTTTCCTTTTGTGCCAAGGCATCCTGCTTCGCTCTGAGCTTTCGCTTGAGCTCTGCAAGTTCCATCTCGCGCCGAGTAAGTCGAATTTGTGGTAGGTGAAGCAGGTCGTGGGTTGACGGCCGGGCATCGGGGCTTTTACGCAAGCATGCGTCAATAGCGTCGCGTAGCTCCGAGGAATAAATGTTGGGGAGGGCAGGATACTGTCCATCCTTGATTTTTTGTACTAGCTGGTAGTGGGAGCGAGCATCGAATGGCGGTGCTCTCATACAAAGCTCGTAAATAATGCAACCGAGTGACCAGATGTCGGACTTGAGCGTGTATCTTTCGGCTGCGCAGATTTCGGGGGACATGTAGTACGGAGTACCGACATATGTGGAAGCAAAATCTTGTGATTTAATCATCTTAGAAAGACCAAAGTCGCCGAGCTTCACGGAGTTGTTTTCGCCGAGGAATACTACAATAATCATTAGCATCAGATGCGGAGAGGAGAAGACTAAGCGATAGTCTCAACGGGAACCAACCATTTTCTGGCTTTAGATCACGATGCATGATGCACAAGGTACCAGCCGGGGCCTTTTCCGGATTTGAGGCACCATCGCTTGGACTTGGCGGGTCGATACCATAGTGACAACGGTACAGTGCTGAAGACAGCTGGCCAAATATGCTCCAGACAAACTGCTCGCTCGCTCTTTGGCCTTTACTAGCAAGGTCTTTGATGACACGGCCTAGGTCGCCATTGCCACAGTACTCCATATACAGATGCAATTCTTGCGTTTCTTTTAAGTGATCTCGGTGATAATAGGCGACGATATTGGGATGGCGAAGATGAGAAAGGCACTGGAACTCCGCGTGAAGCTGTTCGCGTTCTTTTTGTGACATTTTGAGATAATTTATCTCCTTTCTACACAGGATGAGACCGTCGGCCTTGCGGCGAACTCTGCGAATGATACCAAAGGAGCCATGGCCTAGGAAGAGTGAAGTTTTAGCCAGGGAGTCAGTTCATGGTCAAGGAGATAGAGAAGCGCCATGGTTCAAGTAAAAGTCCATCATCAAGGAGAATGGCAAACTCACCGATCTTGTCCATTATCTCATAGTCCTCAGCTTTCGTGACAGTGGGGTTGGAAGAAGCCATTGTGCGCGATTGACGTGCAGCAGTCACCAGCAGTACGATGCATCCAGATATCACAAGCCAAGTAGAGAAAAAGGAAAGCGAAGGCTTTTGTAGAGCCAGTTAAATAATCTACGACGATTGGTTGGATGTTGATAGACGAATGACGATGATCGGAGATGGATACGTCGACAATAGCGGAAGTAGGCGACAGACCGACAATTCAAGATGGACGAGGCTATAGAGAGCGAGGAGGAATAAAAAGAATGAGTGAGAGAGAAACAAAATGTGGCTCTGATGGCAAGGCTGAAAAGGGAAATAAAAAAGAAAAAAAGAACGAAGTAAATAACAAATGCCTTTGATGATGTGCGAAACAAAGAAAAGAAAGAAAAACTTGTTTGAGGAACGACAATGAGCACAAGAGAATGTAGAGAATAGCAGGGAAGAAAATCTCATGGGCCAAAATCGGCTATCGTGTATTGTGTGCCCAGAACTGTAAACCCACGGAAGGTACGCTTGAGTGGAGTAAACAACCAGGGTCGTCGACTGGGCAACGCATTGGACCGGACATTAACCGCAGAGTTTATCGATAAGAATGCGCTCACTGTTATCTTATCGCGGCTGTCCGTTTATAGCTCACCGATGACTTCATCCCCGAAATCACTACCAGCACCAATTGCTGTGAGTATATGTATCATAGCCGTCAATTTATCATTCCCTCTGTAACATGCTCTTCACTCAGACTTTCCGTTTTCTTAAATTTTCACCATGAACGCCACAGACAGTGACAAGGATGAAATCTCTCCCCAGCGCTTCATTGAGCTCCAGAACACCATTCTTGATATTGCCAAGAACAATAACAAGTTACGCAAACTCCCGGCCGAAGATCGCTTCGCTGGCACTCCCCTTAACAAGTCGCCAAAGTTTGAGGCTCTCTTAGAAGCTTGTCGCCGGGGAGATCTCAAAACTTGCCACGAGCTCATCATCTCGGGCGTCAATATAAATTCTCGTGATCAATATGACTATACGCCCCTGATTTTGGTTTGTGGTAGCCCCCCTTTTCCCGAGTCCCTGAGTATTTAACGCCTGATAGGCTGACTGGTTATTCTACAGGCGAGTATTTGCGGGCATTTTGAGCTGGTTAAGCTGTTGTTGGACTATGGTATGCTCTCTTGCTCTCTTGAAGGGAATATTGGCAATCAATTTCTCTTGATGTTACCTGCTGCCCTCCCTACCTCCACTCCTATTACTCTGCTTACTAATTCTTCTTTCACTGAAGGCGCGCTGGCGGAACGCAACACATTTCAGGGAGAGCGATGTATTTACGGTGCACTCACACTAAAAATCAGAAATCTATTACTCAGTTACGACTTCAGCAAGGCTACCGACCCGCTTCGAGAATGGTCCGGTCACATAAACAGTATCCGGAGCGGTCAGCCACCGGGAACACCTGACTTCATACTACGGATCAGAGATGATAGCGGGGCTAGTTGCGGGGTTCATCGTATGATCCTGGCTGCACGTTCGCCGTTTTTCCGCGATATGTTGGCCAAGGATCCTGGACTCACATCCTGGACCGCTCAGGGGGTCGATGTTGATGAAGAATGCTTGTATACTGTGCACAAGTTTCTGTACCTCGAGCAGATCTCTGATTCTGAATTAAGTCAGCGCGACAACATAGAAAATCCAGCAGCTAGTCGAATACTCGAGGGCTGTAAGAAGCTGGCTCAAGTGTTCGACCTACCAGGTCTTGAGGAGATTTTAGATGCAAGAGGCCAGCTTAATGTTGCACGCAAGGCACACCAGCAACAAGTCAACCTGGCCCAAGTGCAGATGAACGAATTTTTCGTTGAGTTCATTATGAAGCAAAAGATGGTGGTCTCCGGGGAGGAAGCCAGCAGCATCCGGTGGTCTTATGCTAACCATGCACTTGCTGACGTGTTACTCAAAGTTGAATATATTGATGAGAGCCCGGAGACCGGGACTGAGCCGGAATTCGAGCTCAACAATCAACTTTCAACTAGTGAAGTCTCAAACAGGGGCACAAATTCTACAGAAGTCACTCCGAAAAAGGAAGATGAACAGCAGCTCCAGAAATACATCATGTATCCTGCCCACAAGGCCATTCTGGCTCGCAGCCCGTACTTCAAGCGCATGTTCACCAGTGGTTTCATGGAAGGCCAATCTCCTGAACACTTGCACATGGTTAGCATGACATGCGCTCCGGTGACTCTTGAGGTTATCCTTGCGAACCTATATTTCGAAAAGGGCGAAATATCCTTGCCATATAGTCTTGATCTTTTATACACGGCCGATGAAATTTTCCTCGAAAAGCTGGTCAACAAGGCCGCCCTGACCATCAGCAGTCAGGGCATGGTTGAATCGAATGTATGGGAAGACCGAACACATAAACTAGACCCCAGGAAAAAGAGCCGCGGGGGTCGTTCTGAAGCCGCCGATGGCATTGACATATATGAAATCATACACGCGGCTTGGGACCTTAGGGTGCAGCGATTGGAAGACTTTGCTGCACGTTTCTTCGCTAGCCGTCTAGAAGACTACATCGATGATCCTGAGTTCCTCGCCATCATTCGCAAGAGTGCTGAACGTGTTAAGGATCGCCAGGCTACAGATACCATTGAGCTTCTTGACGATATCCGTCATCATCTAAAAGATCGTTTTCGTATGCGATTCCAGGACGTTAGTTTGATGATGGGACGCGATTCAACACAGGCTCAACATATCCAGGCCGAGCAGAATATAGCCAAGACCAAGACAGCGATCCAGACACTTAGTGGAGAAATGGCAGAAGATGAGTTTGCCGCAGACGATATGAACTATGAGTTTTTGATGGATAGGCTGGACAAACTTCTAGAGAAGACGAACGAAGCGGTATACAGGGATAAAATAAACAGCCAAAATGTAGCTTAGAAGATAATACAATAGCTAGATTTAGATACCAAAATGTAAAAATTAAGAAAAATGTAAAAATTAAGAAAAAAGGAAGAGGATGTTAGTTAGTCGAGATCCATAGCGTCGCCTATCGTCCTATCTGCTTCTTCCTGCTTGACACATTTCTCTTCCTCGACTGCCTCAACCCAGTTCTTTTCAACTTTCTTACGACGATAGCGCTCTAGAGAAGCAGCCCGGATAACCTCCTCCTCGCAGAGTAGGTCTGCTGTTTGACTAGTAAGCTGGTGGATCTGGTTCCTGACTGACTTTTGGAACATGGCAGCCCATCCTTGATGGGCCTTGCAGCGCTTCCTGTCACACATGCCCGCTGTAGCCTGTCTGCGTTTTTTATCGTCTTCGTTTTCCATAGCTGCGATTACTGCAAGCTCACTCTTTGGTGCCTGTAGGGCTCCCTGGGCACATGACGCCTGGCCCTCCTCTGTTTGGAGAAAAGCAGCAAAGGCCGCTTGGGTACCAACCGAGTCTAGTCGACCATCATAGCCACATATATCGTTAGTGATAAATTCGGAAGCAACGGCAGCCTTGTGTCTTTCGGTAACCTGTTCGGCGAGCCGGAGCATTTTCGAGCATAGCTCAATTTCATCAGCTAATTCTGCGCGGTCATTTGCAGATTTTGAGAGTAACAATTGCTCTTCAACGGAAAGATGCATATCTTCGGATTCCTCTTTGGAAACGGGTGCTAAGAAAGGTTCATGGCCAAGCTTATATGTCCCTGTAGCCTCATCGACATAGCCCAGTCCACTAGCAATAACACCTAGCAAATCTTCGCGGGAGAGTTTGCCAATAACGGCAGGCGGAATAGTGGAGGCTGGTGTCAGGCGAGCTACTATCTGCTCCCACCATTGGTGGCAGTGTTCGTCAGAGCAGAATACAGAGTTAGTAAAGCTATCTTCAGCCTCAGCCGTCCCTTCCATCTCATCATCAGCCTCGGCAGCCGGCGCATAGCTACGTGCTAGCTTACGGCATCCCTCCAGAGAGCAAGTCTTTTTGTATCGCGTTACTAAAGTGTCCCCATCGGTACAACGTGGACAAATAAACATTTCAATTAGGCTTTCGCCAATTTCAGTGTCCAGGTTAATACACTCGCCATGAAACCAGTCTTCACACTTCTCGCAACAAATCATCCAGCGGTGGTCATCGCGACCATGGCACAGGCAATAAGTGCCCGGGTCATCACTATCGCCTACTGTTGGACTGTCCCTAGCAGTACCACTTCCATTTGCAATGCCATTAGGCCCAAAGGACGATGAGACGCCATTGGCTCCAGATGCCCCCGAGGCTGAGTTCGAGGACTTGGCTTTTGGGCGACGCGTGGTTGACGTTTTTGCACCGCTGGTAGCCTTCGGTCGCTTTGTTGCCATTGAAGTAGCTCCTGTGCCGTTTGGTAGTTTCTTCATACCTGTGCCCTTTTTCTTGACTTGTGATTTTTTGGCTGCAGATGACTTGGAATCTATTGCGATACTAGACAGATCGTCACCAAGCTGACTGGCTGTGGTGCTGAACGCAGCGGGCGATGCTGTATTATTGGAGGAGACAAGCTCTGTGTCGAACTGGGGCACTTCTGCCGCGATGCTATCGGCCCCGGTGACCTCTGGAAACAGTTCTAGATGCTCATAGTGTGCATCTGTAAGTCCTGCAGATGGTAGTTCGTCCAGATCCATAGCAGTAAATGATATAGTGGGATAAACGTGTATGCGTATGTGTTGTTTACTTGTATTAATGTCGTATACGCTTAGAAATTATTGCCCAGAGCAAAGCAAGGCTACAATCGAATATAGTAACAACCGCGTTCAGCCGATTATGAGATGAGGAAAAGTAAAAATTAAAAAGGCGAAAGAAGTTCGTACGTGAAGTTTTTGTTACTCTTAGGGAAATTGTTATGCTGTCTTAACGATTCCCGTGACGACTCGGTCTGTCTCGGTGTATACTGGCTCGGCTGAACTATGGCTAATAATATCACCAAAGAACCCAAGCGATTTCCAGACTTACCAACAACCCGATCCAGCTCCACGTGAAGCCACAGAAAAAGCAGAAACTTTATATACAAAGACGCAACTTTGTTGTCATCAACTTGCGTCATTGCCTATATTTCCAACTCCGTGCCATCATCATGTCTTTCGTTCTACCCCTACGTGCTGCGGCCCGATGCAAATCTCTTGTCTCGGTTCTACCTAGTCAGACCGCTGGCTTTGCGACTCGCTCGATTACCCGTCCTCACGTCCGTACTTCGACTTGCTTAAAAAATTGCATTGCATCCAAACATCAGGTTCGCGGCGCCAAGACAATTGGCGAAGCTAAGTCACGCATGCGCTTTGGGGTAAGAATTCCCTCTTTCTCACTTTGTCGCGGTAGCCCCTCCCTTCTATAGCCTAGATTCACCTGCTGACAATCGCCAACTTCATAGCCCTTCTCGTGGCAGGCTGGTGTGCTATGTCTTGTTACCCTAGGCGGCTTAATGATATACTTTGAAAACGAGAAGAAGCGCATGCACCAGAAGCGCATAGCTGAAGCCAACAAACAAATTGGCCGGCCCAAGATTGGCGGGCCTTTTGAGCTGCTTGACCAAAACGGCAAGCTCTTCTCCAGCGAAGATCTCAAAGGCCGCTACTCGCTAGTGTACTTTGGTTTTACTCACTGCCCGGATATTTGCCCCGAGGAACTGGATAAGATGGCTGAGATGATGAACATTGTCAATAAGAAGATCCCTAACTCCGTCAAGCCCGTCTTTATCACCTGCGACCCGGCTCGGGATGGTCCTGCCGAGCTTAAGACATACCTGGCCGAGTTTGACTCCAATCTTGTTGGCCTGACTGGCACATATGAGCAGATCAAGGCTGTTTGCAAATCGTACCGTGTGTATTTTAGCACGCCTAGTAAAGTGAAGCCAGGCGAGGACTACCTAGTAGACCACAGCATATACTTTTATTTGATGGACCCTAATGGTGATTTCGTCGAAGCCCTCGGCCGCCAACACTCACCGCAGGCCGCAGCAGACATCATCCAGGGCCATGTCAAACAATGGACTGGCCAAAAGAAGTTTTAAGAGGCGGAATCAGCAAGCCACTTTGGTTTAGCTGTGATTGGAAAGGAGATACTTTACGACGGGGCAGGAGGCCCATGTACTACCACCATCATGTTATTACTACGACTTGTGCAATACATAGTGTATCATTACTTATATTTGCTTCGAAAGCCGAGGCCATCTACGTGGTTTTATCGCCTGCTCCAAACTACACAACATGTATGTCACTTGAGAGGAAAACGGACCCAGGACTTACGCTAGACCCAGTTATTTGCTGATAAGATAGCGGCTGATAAGCGTAGATAAGGAGCAAGCTTCCAGAATTCCACTAACAATACTCTATGCTACACGAGCATATACATCCCTCCCTATGCACACTTCGTTCAGGTTCTTTCTCGACACAAGCTCAGCCCATCAGATCTCACGTCATGGGGTCTACTATTTTATCGGCTGCCTGTCATGCTTATAGGCCTGGACTAACGTGGCCTAGCCTCAAACTTTCTTCAAGGCCCGCTTTGATCCCCCGCATCTTGCCTTTACACCGCAAGCTTGCAACTGCTTCGAGCTCACCTTCAACCAAAAAAGCAACTCCATTCGCTTTTGCTTTTGAGTGAGTCATTGGCTCCCTGTTTCTGTGCTCATGCGATGGCTAACTTCTCAATGCAGCATCGATGGTGTGCTCCTACACGTAGCCAAGCCTATCCCGGGTGCTGCTGAGTCGCTACAATATCTGACTAACAACAAGATCCCCTTTATTCTACTCACGAATGGCGGCGGAAAACACGAGTCTGATCGCGTGGCTGATCTGGTGAGCAAACTAGGTGTAAGGCTGTCTACGGAAAATTTTGTTCAGTCGCACACCCCGTTCCAAGATCTCGTCGATAATTCTGAGGGCCTGAGAGAGAAAACAATTCTGGTTACTGGCGCCGATGCACACAAGTGCCGGCAAATCGCCGAAGCGTGAGTTTCTAAAACCTACTAGCTTGGTTGCTATTTAGTATCTTTCTAACAAATACCTGTATAGATATGGCTTCCAAAGCGTAGTGACGCCCGCTGACATCTTAGCCGCCCAACCAACCATCTATCCATTCCAGACCCTCATGACAGAGGTTTACGCAAACACATGGCGCCCACTACCAAAGCCTCTCTACAACCCTGACCAACCCACAGCAGATGCCCTGAAGATTGATGCTGTTTTTGTATTCAACGACCCTCGAGACTGGTCTCTAGACATCCAAATCATCACCGACTTGCTACAATCTCACAACGGTATCATCGGCACCTATTCACCGAAGAATGGTATAGCATCGCTACCCAATAACGGTTGGCAGGGCGATGGCCAGCCCCGCATTTACTTTTCCAACCCTGATCTTCTCTGGGCTGCTCACTTCCACCAGCCCCGGCTAGGTCAAGGTGCTTTCCAAGCCTCGCTGGATGGCGTGTGGCGTGCTATTACCGGCGGACGTTCGCTGAAACGTACAGTTATTGGCAAGCCACATCAACTCACCTATGAATATGCGGAGCGTGTACTCAACCAACACCATGTTTCCCTCGCTGGTGGCAAGCCTGGGGACACTGTTGACTCACTTCACAACGTATACATGGTTGGCGATAACCCAGAAAGTGATATTCGGGGCGCCAATGAATTTCGAAGTGTTAGTGGTGCCAAATGGTCATCACTTTTAGTGCGTACTGGAGTATGGAGCGAGACCAGAGGGCCGCCAGCGCATATGCCTACAGCTATTGTTCCAGATGTGCGCGAGGCAGTTAGGTGGGCCCTGAAGCGCGAGGGGATGGAAGGGCTATAATTAATTATGGCTCTAACATGTCGTAGTGAAAAAAAAAATGGCTTGCATCCCATCGCCTGGCATGACCATGCATCTTTCGCACGACATATATACCAACAGAAGAGCATGGCAGGGCTACCCATCAATAAGGATCAGCATCACATCACGCCAAGCGCATCACAGAGTATATGCATGACATCCACATATGTAGGCTCGCTTGTATACGCTCACATGGTTTCGTTTGTATCTTGCTCAGTCTTCAAGACGCTTGTACCCTCCTCCGCCCCAATTGACGTTCAAGTTTTTCTACAAGGCCGTGGGGGGCGTTTGCCATAGTTTCGTTCTATCCCATTGGTACTTCAGCGGCCAGAGCGGCGAGCAGGGCAGATGCAAAATATTTTGCCTGACTAGTTAGGAAGGCCGGAGTAAGAACAGTCAAGTCACGCGGTCAGTCTCTGCAAACATTTGCACAAAATATCTTGTGACGTAGAGAAAAGGATGCTTCCCAACAATACACCTGAACCCTAATAAGCTCTGACATCATAGGGTTCAGCATGTTGTCACATGAGCTACATTACTGGTAGAAAGGAATTATTGAAGACAAGGCAGGAGCGACAGGACACGAAGAAAGTCAGGAGAAATCCGACGAATCAAACCCGGCCTCAGACAAAGCCAGCAGATAATCATATCAACTAGAGCAAGAACGTGCTACAATAGAAGAATGCAGTGGAAGGACATGGAAGACTTTTGAGGGTGGGATTTGGGAGGAAAGTGTAGGGGAGGCAGGAACTTGAAATTCCAAAACGGAAAGTTGCTTATTTTCACATGCAAATAATAGCAATGGCCTGTGAGCGTTGTGAGGCCACACTTCACATACAAAATAAACGACACAAATAATACCCAACTTCTTAGATCCTGCTCTGCCAAAGTACAGCTTCAAGGATGTCAGGATCAGGACAAATAAATCAAAGCTTACAAGGGCTTAGTCTGTTTGTTGGGAGTAAGAGAAACTGGATTGACGTGGGGGGAAACGGTAAGCCAAATTTCTTCGAGCATGTGAAAAAAAGAATCGAGGAAAAATTAAGGAGATAAAAAGAGGGCAAGAATGCAGCAATTACTTGATCTGATCCATTTCCGTGGAACCTTGGATCCTCCTTCCTGACTCTGTCTTAGCCCACTTTAACCCTCTTGTCCGAAATCATCTTCCTTTTATTTAGCCTTTTTTTTTTTTTTTTTTTCTCCATCAGCCGCCATCCCCAGGCGTCATACTGCCCGTATCCTTCTATGAATCATCCACGGCTTGTCTCACTAGCCATCTCCCGATATATCGATGTCCTCTCGTCACTCTCTCCCCTCTAGACTTTGACGCCTTCTTTTCGTGCAGCACTGTTGCTCTCTTATCTTCCTTCTTATCAGACCTCTCTTCCTCTTCATTCCTCCTCCCTCCTAGCGCCCTCTCTTCTCCTCCTCATATTTCCCCCATATCAACCCGCCCATCGGCTCTATTCTATCTCTTGGGTGCTTTCTTCATCCACACTCCTCCTGGTTTCTCCCCTTTTCCCTTCTTTCTCCTATTTTCTTAGAGTCAGATTCTCCCAACGCCCTGACTTGAATCGATCTGAACCCTGTTACTGCTGTTGTACTATGATGTGGTGTTAGTCAAACCTCACCCTGCCTTACATAGTATCAATATTTCACAGCTTGTCCTCATACGATAGCCCGCTGACAAAGACAAAGAACGAGAAATAGTATCTCGCTTAGTGGCTTCCCCTCCAATCAGTATCGCCTGCCTGAGTCGGCCTGCTTCTGATTGTCGTGCTAGTTTCTTTGTTTCCGTCTCGTCTTCCAACCTTTCAACACTGCCTGCGTCACTCTGTGGCGTTGTGTATCAGCAGAGCATATGATGGATTCTTCGGCATCTGGGCCCGCTACCAATGGCCTTGCTACAGGCTCCCAGGCCGTTGCATCTCCAGCGTCTGAAAAACCTAGTAAAGGTATGTATTTTTATTTCTGGCATAGCCGTCACATTTGGATTTAACCCCCTCTGTTCCTACGCCCTACACCCCCCTTCCCAATTCCCCAATTCCCCCATTCTCCTATCCCCCCATCATTGGTAGCAAGTGGTCCTTGTACCACCCCTACCTGCATATCTCTCCACCATCCCTTCTTTCTCGATGTGTAATATGTATGTGAAACATGGGAGTACAAGTAAACGCCTCCGGTGGCTACTTGCCGCCGGTGGCTACTTGTTACCGGGCGTTTTTCCCTTTCTCCTTTCCATCCTGTGTCACTCTGGCTAGGTGCTCTGCTTGTCCTCGGACCAGAACTCGATGAGTATCTTGTTCTTGTGATCTTGGGGCCTTTGTATCCAGCTTCTCTGGTTTTCCAGCCAATCACAGTTTCCATTTCGCCTCAGTTGAATCCTGGCCCAGTGGCCTGGTTCCGTCCCCATCCTAGGCTAGTGAATCTTGATGTCTGACACACGAGCAAAGACGGACAAGGATTCTCGAGACTCGAGGCCTCAAGGCTCGAGGCATGAAGCTCCAAAGAGAGAAGGGGGCGTTGAGGTCACGCCCAGTTAACTAACCTGTTGGGACCTTTTTCTATTTACCTGACTTGCTTGTTTGACGAATATCTGCTGGCTGCCGATATCCTTACAAGATGATAGCACTCCCCTTTCTTTTACCTTTCACCACTGGCGGCTGTCTTATCTTTGTTTTTACTGCCTGCCTCTTTATATATTCTTATCTTGATTGATATGCGTACACCGCCGGGCTTCGAAACTCTAGCATTTCTTTATAAACATCCATTTACTATTCTTGGTTCTTACTCAATCTCTACCAATCTTCTACTGACATCAAACCCCCTTGTTCTCCTTCCACAGCCGTGCAGATTGCAGACCCTGGAACCTTCCAGTTTGCCGAAGCCGAGAGTTGGCCCAAAGAAGAGCCTACTTCCAAAAAACAATACCGTGCTGGTCTTGGAGATCGTCGTCTGAGTGGGAGAATGCCCGCCATGTCTTCCCTATCTCTAACCTCGCCAGCCCTGAGTCCCATTGCTCCTGAGACGCCGATTCCTGATCACAGCATCGGCCCGAGCCTACCAGTACAGGCTCCCAACGATGGAGCTACGGCCCTTACAAGCAATACGACTGGCTCTGGGACAACCCCAGGGGCCAGTATTGCGTATGGCCACCACAACAGTATCAAGACGCCGCAGCACTCGCACCGAAGCCGTGTGCCCAAGGTCACTGAAAGACTCTTAGCGCAGGTTGCTGAATGGCTAGATCACGAAAAGGCCAAGGCCGAGCGTCGCAAGGTTAGCGCGCATGTCCCTCGTCGTCGATCTCCTCGAGGCAGCAACAATGATGTGTCTTCCTCTACTACAAAGAATGCTTCCTCCACACCTCCAAGCACTACCGAATCGCCGACCTCAGCAATTCACATCCGCTCGAATTCGATAGACTCTCAGGCGAGCGACGACGTGTCTCTAGACCGCCTGCAGCGCATCATCGAAGACACCGTATCTAACCTGGGCCTGGCGCAGATTCCTGCATTTACACCTCGTCTTGGTCGTCGCCCGTCCCGCCGCCGACTTCTTGTCCGCACCAATTCATCAGATACCGAATACACCGATGGAGATGTCGTGGTGCCATCATGTGATGGCGTGCTAGACGTTAGCAAAACCCTGGCTTACAGTGGAGGCCAAGCCTCTTCCTCGTCCTCAGAGGCTGTTTCTAAGCACAAAGAAAAGGAACGCCAAGCCTGGACAAGCTTCAAGAACGAGATCATCAGGCTTACTCATACGCTGAAGCTCAAAGGTTGGCGTCGGGTGCCTTTGGATAGCGGTGATTTGATCTCTGTTGAACGCATCAGTGGTGCCTTGACTAATGCGGTCTACATGGTCTCACCACCCACTGAGCTTCCGCAGGATCCATCTGCGTCTCCCTCTATGGTGCCACTACGCAAGCCTCCTCCCAAGCTGCTATTGCGTGTTTACGGGCCCCAGGTAGAAGCGCTGATTGATCGAGAGACTGAGCTCGCCGTTCTGCGCCGTCTTGCGCGCAAGAGGATTGGTCCTCGTCTCCTCGGGACATTTCAGAACGGCCGCTTCGAAGAGTTCCTTAATGCGATTACTCTCCGACCACAAAACCTGCGTGAACCCGAGACTTCGCGGCAAATTGCCAAGCGTATGCGCGAGCTTCACGAGGGCATTGATTTGTTACCTGCTGAGCGTTTGGGGGGCCCTGCCGTGTTCAACAACTGGGACAAATGGCAGGAAACCGTTGAGCAGAACATTAAAGCGCTGGATAAAAAATACGACGCTTTCAAGGCTTCCGGGAAGGCGACCGGCAGTTCGACGCCAGAAGCATGGATGAAAAACGGCTATGTTTGCGGAGTTGAATGGCCTGTTTTCTGCGACATGGTCAAGAAACATCGAGAGTATGTGAAAAAAGCATACGGCTCCAAGCAGAGGCTCCAGGAAGCATTGGCCTTCTGCCACAATGATGTAAGTAGCCGTCACATATAGCTATTGCTGTCAGCCCGCTCTCTCTTTCTCTAACAAGCTACTCGCACACAGACACAATATGGAAACATCCTTCGTATCGAGCCCGACAACCAAAAATCGCCGCTGCTGCAACCAGCAAACAAGCACAAGCAGCTTGCTGTCATTGACTTCGAATACGCTGCGGCGAATGTGCCTGGACTGGATATTGCAAACCACTTTACCGAGTGGGCATACAACTATCATGATCCCGTTGCTCCCTACAAATGCAATACCGAAGTATACCCCACACGCGAAGAGCAGCTGCGTTTTATCCGCGCATATGTCGAACACCAGCCTCAATTCCCACACTCAGGCACAACGCCGCGCATGACCCCCCTAGACTCGCTGACCAACACGCCACATCTGGGTCCTATTTCATCAGCGGCATCAATCGTTGACTTTATGCTGGATGCACGGTCCGTGACTGCTCCTGCGCCTGCTGTTGGTGCGGGCATCGTCGGACTGACCTCGGCATCCAAGGAGGACCTCTCTCTAGGTCCCCAAGGCACTCGCGACGAGGAAAGTGAAATCCGTGTGAAAGAACTCTATGACGAATCCATCCTGTGGCGGGCGGCGAACAGTGCCCAGTGGGTCGCTTGGGGCATTGTGCAGGCCAAGGTTTCAGCGAGCGAAGAGGACAACCAAGCCAAGGGAGAGGGCCTGAATGTTTCCGTTGTAGCTGCAGTAGAAGAGGAGAAGAAGTCGGAGAACGGCGAGGGGGACGATGATGAGGCATTCGACTATTTGGGCTATGCGCAGGACCGGGCCATGTTCTTTTGGGGCGACTGTGTAGTTCTTGGGCTGGTCAGAAAAGAGGACCTCCCGGAGAGCCTGCAGAAGCGCATCAAGATTGTACGCAGCTGAGAGAGAAGGAGGATAGACGGGGACATTTATGTGTAGGCTAATTATGGGTAGATTTAGTAGATAGATATGCACTTATCATGTGCAGGTTCCTACGTATTGAACAACTGACTCTGCATAGCACCACAATGGTACATGTGCGTAGTTTTTAAGCCCCCTACGGACTTCTCATGCCACGGACCAAGATCTAGGTGAGATCTGGCTGGATCAGATCGAATGCAGCTGAAGCTTGGCTCTAGGACAAGAACCCAAGCCGCCACACAAAACGATCCTCGCAGATCACAAGAAGGGGAGACAAGACAAAACTTGGTGTCTGAAAGAAAAAGGAGAAAGACCAAGACTTATATAACTAACCGCCTATAGCGCTCTGCTGAATTTTCGTATGCAGCAGACCGGTCTTGCTCTTATCTCCTCCTGCCCTGCCTTGTTCCCATTGCGAAGCTTGCAACCAGCGAGTCTGGCTGGTTGTTTGATGCTCCAGGTTTGCGTATGACCTTATATCTTACCAGCTTAGAACTGCAAAATTTTCTTTCCCTCATTTCTCCTCATTCTTTGCTGCATAGCTGACGTTGAGATCCTCGGCTCACCCTGATCCAATCGACTTTGTGTGCCTTTGTAATCTCCTTATTTCTGTCTCTTTATTACGCATGCTTTAATAGTGCTCGTCTCTTTGTGGCCTTTATGCCTTCTTCCTTGTCGCTGTCGCTCCTTGTTCGCCTTGCCCCCCTCCCCTCCATTGTTATCCCTTTGTGTCAATTGTCCAGCAATTCCCCGCTGCGCTAAACCGCTAAAGCCCTTAATCTTGATGTCTAATTTAGACTCCCCTTTTGCCCTGAATCGCCATCAAATCAAAGCCTTGCTGATCAGAAATTTTTACTGCGGTATTTGGACTTGCGGGGCGAGCCTGAATCAACAGCACAGGCACAAGCACAAGCACAAGCACAGGCACGGCACAGGCAATAGCAGCAGTGGCCAAGGGCAACCCCTCCCCAGCTTTAGGCTTTCTCCCATTGCCGGCTCAAGTCCAAGCCAAAAGCTCACCCTTAATTTCGACAGGCCACTCCAAAATCTCAGCCCAAGCCTGTCATCATGCGCTCAGAGCTCATCGCATCATGGGTTGGCGATGTCACTGACGCTTGTCGGCAACTAACGGCAAGCGAACAGGATGCTACTATATGGAAGCCTAGTCTAGACCAGCAAGCTCATGCCGAATCAGCATTGACCTCCTTGGTGTGGTCCCAACGGCCTCAGCGCAAGCCACTGGCTACTTCCTCACAGAACCACCCCAGTGTTAGGAATGGATCTTCACCTGTGAATATCAAAAGATCGGGCACGCCGTCGTCGGTTTCAGGACTAGCTCACAACAAAACTACTACAGGCGCTGGTGCTATGGCAATCACCTCTGCAATCCGCATCACCCCGTCCCCTGATCCCGAGACTTTCGCCGACTTTGATGAGAGCCCACCTGCCGGCGTTTCTATCGCCCTCCCGGTAGGGCTCCGTGGCCAAAACTCTGGAATACTAAGGCAAAAGGCTTCGCAGGGTAGTAGTCGGCCAAGTCACCCACAAGGCGCCGCTCTTTCATCTCTACGCCGGGAGTTCAACAAGCATGAAATAGTGAATCCTAGTCTGCTGTATAAGCCGCACATGAAGTTTGGGGGCATGCGATCTATAGAGACTCTGCTGGACTTGGACGACGACGACGATGATGATGATGACGACGACCATGATCGTTATATAGACGAGGGGCCTCAACGTAGTGTCGCTGATACAAATGGCTCTTCCCCGTATAACCTTCCTTATCAGGGTACCGACAACTACTCTCGGTCTCACCATGCTGCTAGCTCTGATGTCTTGGGTGGTCCTAGCAAACCCCCTACACGGTCTCTTGCTCCTTCCCCCGCGGCAGTCCGTCCAAATACCCGCACAACCAACGCTCACACAAACGTGTGTAGCCCGGTTCCTAATTCCAGCCATGCCGCTCACCGGCCAGTTCCGTTACGCACCATCCTAGAAACGCTTGCAAAGCCGTTACGTTGGAACGATAGCACTCATGATATCCGCCAACGTGCGCGTATACTGGCCGCAACCGACTCGCGACACTCTGGGCTTCTTAGTCTGGTCAAGGCCCTGACCGCCAGTGCAGGTGATTTCCACAACTGTCAGCTGCCACACGAAGTCGCTCTATTGTTTGAAGATGACGAGCAAATACCCGCCGATGCCTTCACCGATTCCCCATTTACTGCCATTGATGCTTTGCCAGGCCTCGTGGATGCACTTGCGGAGCCAGTAACCCATAATCAAAGCATGAATCTTATCTCGGTTCAAACATCTGCCGCTATGGCAGTCTTCCAGCACTCGCAGATCAACGACATTGTACAGGCAACTCACTATTGCCGCGACACAGAGACATCATCGTATGGATGGGGCGATAGTGTGTACATGCCTCTCTTGCGCTTAGCTATTGGCCAAACCAAAGGCGTTCGTGCCGAGAACGTCGCTAGTGCTACAATGCTGGAGTCATTAGCCCCCACGACTCTTTCAAAAGCAATGCCAACCCCTCGGCGACCAGGAGATCCAGTCCCACTAATGATGGACTACGCCCTCACCCTCTGTCCCAGTCAGCTAGCAACTGATTCTGGGGCTCAAGTGCAACGGCGCCTCCAAAGTCTCCTTCGTCAAAAAATCACCGTCGGCGATCCGAGCATCAACCACTCAATGTATGGACCGTTATGCAAATCACCCATCGCCGCCTTTATAGCCATCACAGCTCCTAGCCATGGTCACGGCCAAAGGAACGGAGCACCAACCAATATCCAGCTTACCTCTGAAGAAGGGCCCGTTGTAGCTTTGAGCCAGCTCGGTCTAAGTCTAACCAGTTGGTACCGGCATATCACATCCTTTTGCAAATGTAGCTATCAAAAGACGTGCTGTATGGGGCCCATGTTCATGCCACTTTTGCGCGTCTCTGGCGATGCCTGGAGCGTGACATTAGTCGCCAACACGGACGATGATTTTGAGGTACTCCCAGCAATTAATATCGGCAACACAAACACCGTCACTGGCATTTATCGTCTACTTGAGGCGCTGCGACATGTAGTAGAATGGATACGGACTGATTACATGAAATGGCTTTCCGACTTCCTTGACCAACACTACTGACGCCCTACCAATGCTCAATTTCTTTGATATATGCCACACATACGCGCCTTATATATAAAACCCACAACGGGAGGAAAAGAAGACTCAGAGTTTAGTTATTATAGATTTTCATCGTTAGAGAAGAAAAGAGCCTTGTTACTGTATGATCTACAACATACAATTTATTTTCTACATATTCACAGCTCTCCGTCCTACATGTTGCTTGAAAGCCTTCCACGTTACTATGACAATACCTGTCTCGAAGCACACACGCACACGCGCACAAACACTAGGGCAGTTTATGCCGCCATCACGGATTCTGATCGTCATTTATATGCATGCATGCATACATACATGCATGCTACATGGAACTCCTAATCTGCCATGTCGCAGTCGGAGGAACAATCTGGGAGAGACAAAACAAAACACACATTCATATAACATAGCATTACCGGAATTTTACACTTTTAGGATCGAAAACGTTGAATTTACTTTCATTATCCCAACATAGAGACAGCAACCAAAAAAAAAAAAAAAAGACCAAAGAAAGAGAGTTCGCAGGAGGGGAAAAGGGAAGAATCGGGATACAAACACAGGAAGGGGTAGAAGAATGGGGAGGGACAATAAAAAGAAAAGAAGAAAAGGAACAACAACCACCCCTCCCATACAACAATAAGACCAGGGGAATTGTAGACGGCCTTAGGAGCACAAAGAAAACAGCGCAAAAATAAATGACAATATGGCATGTGACGCACCAACGAAGTGAAGAGTAAGCGCGTTTAAAAAGAAGAAAAGGAGAAAACGCCCACGTACGGCGGAGGCGTTGTAGTGAGGGGTTAGTGTGTAGACAAACGGGGAATAGTGAAGTGAAAGAAATCAATAATGAAGAAAGTAAGTCTAAAAGAGGAGGAGCGTCACAGCATGTGCCCGAATCAACAATGGAAAACGAAGAGTTGACAAGAAGGCGGAAAATGTGGAAAGTTAGAATTGAACGGCAGTTTCATTTGGTGATACAAAAGACGGCATTGATGTCTTTGTCCTCTCTCAGAGCCAGCGATGATGGCGAGAATTTTTACTCAACATGCTTTTCGCAGCCAATGCGGCCAAGAAGCTCCTTACCGCCACTGTGGGCAGCAAGACTCACTCCAGTCGTCGTAGATGCAGCAGCTTGTCTCTTGGCATTCTTCTTCTCCCAACTGCCAAAGTTAATGCTGCCGGCATCAACTTCCTTCTCCAACTGATCCGAGTCTTCCTCGTCACTGCGACTATCGGTAGCTCCAGCACCGCGAATCACGCGAGCTGCAACGCGTAGAATCATGGTAAACCACACCAAGGTGATAACCTGGAGCATTAGAAGAGGAGCCAGGAATAACCATCTAACCGTGTCGTTGAAGCAAACAAGACCATCGGCCTTGATAAACGGCTGAATGAGGTACGAGTATCCCTCGGGCGTAGGGAATGGACCAGAAAGGCTTTTGCTGTTGCCAGTATAGCAGCTGTTGCCGATCAAAACGGGAATATCAGCGTAGATAGACCAGCAAACAGCCATGTAGAGGAAGTGGCGGGCAACTACCCAACTGACCATGAAAATCCCAAACATGACATCACAAAGAGTGCTGAAGCCAGTGTACTTGAGGCACTTGGCAAGCTATATCGAAGGGAGCAGAAAGTTAGCCTCTGGGCGTCTGGGGTATCGTTGTGGCGGCGTCTTGGCGCATTTTGAGCAGGCGACTTACGGGCAAGAATAGATCAACCACATCCATCAGGACTAGGATCAAAATGCCCACGCGCGTCTGGTGGTAGCTGTAGCACGAGGAAACTAGGGCAATGGTGATGAAATGGTGCGTGAGCATCTGGTAGTGATCCTTACGGCGCTCCTCGATGTTGATAACCAGAACCTGTTGCACCCAGAAGCCCCATTGGGCGAGAATATATAACTTGGAAAGACCGTTAAGCTCGCGATCAGGCCAGTTGGTCCATAGCTCCTTCATGTTCATCCAGTATGGAGAGGTGTAATAAATGTACTGTGATTCGGTATCAGTAACACTACACAAATATTATCACATGTCACTTAGACTATATGTGCATGTTGTCCATGGTTCATGGTTCATGGTTACTTACCATTCCAAAAGTCCAGAAAAAGCCATAGTATACAAGAAGCCACGCCTGTTCAGTGAACCGAGCCTGCATCTTAGCCCGGGTAATACCACCCATACGGGCTATGGGGGTCAACAAGTATTGCATGACACTAGCGCGCAAAAAGGTGAAAAGCACGACGCAAAAGGAGATAAAGTAGATATCATCAGCGCCAGCGGCGTACTTGTCGGTAGAGTCATTGTAATAAGAAAGCGTAAAAAACTTGCGAGTATAGGGGCGAGACTTGGGAAGACAGGCGTCGGCAAGGAAGAGAAGGGCGAGCAAGTTGAACGAGTAGCCTAAATAGTGAAACGCAATCGTGGTCAGTATGAATATGTAGGTAGGTAAGGTCATTTGTTTATCAAATTATTAGATGTTTGCTCCAGGAACCAGGAGGGAATACCCATCAAGGCTTGTCAGGACGAATAGGTGATGTCAAATAACGCTAAAACATCATCTCCAAGGAGTAACGCAATTGAAGTTGGGAGTTTTGGATGTATCAATCGAGAGTTGTTCGTATGCCAGAGGATAAAGGGGGGGGGGGGGCGCAAAAGGCGGGTAGTAAAAGCAAAGAGACCAAGAAGCACATACTGATCTGATTCTCGACAAAGGCTCTAGAAAGCTGTGCCATTAGACTGTCGGGGTATTTCAATGGCTTGCGGGAGATGATGCCAGCGCGGCGCTTGCGACTAGCATAAAGGGGCCCATGATGGTTTGTGACATCGTTAGGAGCCCATTCAGACGTCAATTCAGTAGCTGGAACTAGAGCCGCCATGATGATTAATTTCTAGCCAGCGCAAAAGTTGATGCTAGTTTTCGATTGACAGAAATAGATCGGAATGCAAAGAAACGGCGGCGCGAAAACCCCAAGGTCCAGGATATTGTGGAGTTTTGGCTGAGGGTGTCGTGATTGTGACAAGATGCGAGGTATTGTGGGAGTAGGTATAGCGGTCGTAGGTTTTCTCCTTAAATTTTCCAATACGACAGCTATTAGAAATTCAAATAGGTTAAGGCGAGCGAGCTCTTCGAGAATTCGAGTCAGTTGACTGCTTAGTGAGTAGTGCCAAGTATACGGTATGAGGAGAAAGTCCAAGCGAAGCCGCACAGGGAGCAGGCTTAGGGACAAACGAACAATGTACTAAAAGAACGTCGGGAGATGTAGATAGCCGTAGTGCCGTCAAGAGGAAAAGGTAAAAAAAAATACAGAGAAAAAAAATGAAAGGCAAAATCAAGAGAAGACCCAGAAGGAAGAGAAAGAGATAATGGGCTGGTTGGATGTCGTGGTACAGATATTATATGCAGCAGTCGCAGTGGTTAGTATATTATTTTATCGACCGTGCTAAATAAGGGGTCTTCTTTGCGAATCTTGCCCCTGGTATTGTTCGCTGGCTGTTGCTGACTTTAAGGGCAAAACGGCGTGAACAAGAAGTCAAGGGGGGGATTTTCAGATGGGATAATACACAACAACTGGTGGTCCGGCTAGCTCAAAGAAACGGAATTGACAGACAGTAAAGAAAGGACAAATGAAAAGAAAAGAAAAAAGTGTAAAATAAAGCTGGATCAACGTCAAGATCTCAGCTTCTCTATTGTGTTGATGTTTCAATGTGTGCCGTTGCGTGGTGTTGTGGTGTTGTGTGGCCTGGCCCTGAAGCAGGCATAAGCATGGAAGTGCAACGCTGGAAAGGAACAAGAAGAGAAAAAGAAAAACACCTGGGGATCCCGGTGAATTGGGGGATCACAAACAAGCCCTGTAATAGTGGCGACAACAGATGAGAGGGCTGTGACAAGGTCAGAATAGGAGGGGAAATAGGTAGAAGAAAAAGAAGGAAAAGAGAAGTCACGAAGAGAAATTTTTGAGCAGCAGAAAATGAAGACGCAGGTGACTGGGAAAAAAATTCAGTGCAAAATATATTTGAAGAAAGAGCATCTACTGCCACTAAAAGTAAAGTGAGGTTTCCCAGCTCTGAATCCTAGAAGTACTTACATGTACTTGCATACCGCCATACACGCAGATGTACACATTAATACATTGGAGTACAATAGAGTACACGTACAGATAATACACGCAGGCGTCTGAGAGAGGAATGACAATCGTTGCAACAGCTTTCACGGCCCCCTATTCGCTGTTCGTTGTTACATACATGCAGATATAGGCAGGTACCTTTTCTCTTACAAGGCAGCTTCTTTCTTCAGTTGCCGCAAAGCCCTACTACCCCACTCGCTGAAGAGGTGCCTCTCAGCTTCCAATAGTCTTGCTCTGTCTTCACACCTTGTCCTTTCTCTGCCCTGCGCCGCATTGCTAATACTACTCAGGCCAGTGGCCTAAGAACTCGCTCTGATTCATAAACTTCTTTTTGTGGCATTTTTCTGAAAAATCCTCCACGGGCGGCTCGACGCGTGTCAAGCCCGCTTCACTATAACTTAGGACATGCCAAAACAGCAATTGCCACCAGGAAGGCCAAAGTGCCGTAGGGTAGCCCGCTTGTATTTCATGTGTGTGTCTAATCCACATGTCTTATACTCTGTGGACACGCTAATACGCAAAAGGGGGCGTCTACATCCTGTCTAGATAAGACTTGCACAACGGCCTGCCTTCTACTGGAATCCTCAGACCAGCCCGAAACCAACTCTCTGTGACGCGCTCCAGAAGGGAAAAAAGAATTGTCCGGTCGGCCGGTACTTATAGGGGCAAAAGCTAATAAAGGAGAATCGGCCTACCGCATCTCCCGTGCCCTTGTGTATTTGGCTCGGGTGTCCTCCCTCAGGCTCGGAAACAGGGGAATAAACACTGGCTCCAGCTACATATACTCAAGCTTGATCTTAAGGACTGGCTTTCCCTCCCTTCCTGTTCGTCTTTCTTTCTCGATCCTATTCTCTCACTCCGTCTCGCTTATATCCTTCTCATTTCACCCGTCTTCTGCGACTTTGGTTCCCCAACTCATTTCCTTCTTGTTTTTCGGAGCCCTTCTGTTTTGTCCTCTCTCCTTTTCCTGCGTTCCTATATTCTCACATAACCCCTCACTAATTCTCATCTAGGCAAATGTGTGAGCCTATATTCTAACAACTAGCTTGATCACTCTAAGCTCTGTGGAGCTTAACCTGGCAGTTTAACGTCGGCCTAGCTTGGCTGGTCTGACCTGTGGAGACCAAACTCGCGCTTCCATTGGTTGCTTGTTACTTGGCATTTCGCGTTCTCCTTGTTTAAATTCGAAATCTGCCCCACCTTCCTTTCACTTGCCAAATAGCGGATGCCACATATTTCAAGCCCTTGGGAGTAGCATTTTCTCTCACGAAGTCCGTCGAATGCTTGGTTCTTGCTGCAGATCTTTAGGAGTGAAAAGGCAACGGGAACAGCATATAAAGGTCAGGAAACGATGTCTACATGTCTGGCTCCGTCACAATATAGTAGAAGCTTGAAGTTGTTAATGCCTATCTGCTGCGACAACCACCTTCACGACTGGCTGTACATGTGCCTCTCAGACCAAGGGAGATGCGCGTCAAGCTTTGGCTTCCATCTGTCTACTATTCAATCCATTCGGCCCAATGCTTCAAGCAACGCGGCTTTCCGCTCAAACTTTTCAGTCTCCTCCAGCCTCAATTGACGCCACGCCAGCTACGAAGCCATTTTCTTCTGATGATTGTCACGAATTTAAAATTTGAAATAAAAATCGGAAACAGACACAGACGGTACATAGCTTGCATGTGATTGTGCTGTACTTCCGCTTGGAATATGCTGCTTGAGAAAGATGAAAAATAGAGCAACCCTAATGGCCAATATTACGCTACCCCTTGCATGTGGCGCATAGATAGTGACCTGTGGCTGAGTCTGACATTATGTGGCACACCGAACGTCATCGAAAGTTCGCCCATATGATCAGGCGTTTGGGACAAGACATTTAGTCGCATTCAACAGACGACATTATTTGGTAATTCTACGCCTCCTTTACATCCCATCAAAACCTCAATATCCCATCCTGTAACTGACAATATTGCTCTCAATTGACGACACTCCTTTTCTGTCCTCATATTATCCATCTGCTCGCCATGTCAACAGCCAAGTACACCAAGGCTCCCACTGCCGATCCCGACGAATATAGAACTGCTCCCCCGTCCTACCAGGCTGCCGCCGGATCCTCGTCCACAGCTTCGGATGGAGTTTTCGGTGCGCCACGTACCAGCGAGGACAATATTCCGGATGACTTCAAGGTATGTTGAGTTGCTCTCCCTCTTTGGGGGCGCTGTTTCTCGCTCTTTTTGCCTCGTGCTTCTGGCGCGCATCTACCGTTAAGCGCTATAAATGAACAAATAAAAAGCCGCGCAAAGCTAGGCTCAAGATCAATGGCTAACAACTTCATATAGTTCGGCGGCTCGGTGGCCGAAGCCACTATTGATATCCGCAACCAGTTTGTCCGCAAGGTCTATGCTATTCTCACGGCTCAGTTCATCGCAACTGCTATCACAAGTTCTCTAAGTTTCTGGAGCGATGGTTACAAGCTATGGGTGCAGTCGCATCCCGGTCTTGTCTTTGTATCAGTACGTTTTTGCCTTGGTCAGATGTTTTATTCCCTTCCCATATTCCTGTGTTCTGCCATCTCTTTGATCGTTCCGTCTAACTAATCGCCTTTTCATTTCCATAGATGTTTGCCGCCATCGGATTCATGGCCGCCACCTACTGGAAGCGCAAATCGTACCCTATGAACCTTGTTCTTCTCAGTGCCTTCACCCTCACCGAAGCCTACACTATCAGCGTCATCGTCTCGTTCTATGATATCGGCCTCGTCGTCAATGCCACCCTAATCACTGCCGGAATGTTCATTTTCCTGACCGCCTTCGCCTGCCAGACTACGTACGACTTCACCTCCTGGGTGCCCTACGTATCCGGCCTACTCTGGGGTCTCATTCTCTTCAGCTTCATGTACATGTTCTTCCCCTACAGCTCGACCGGCGAGCTAATCTATGGTGGCGCTGCCGCGCTCATTTTCTCTGCCTACATCCTCATTGACACCCAGATGGTCCTGCGCAAGTTCCACGTAGAAGAGGAAATTGCAGCCGCGATCACACTCTACCTTGATTTGATCAACCTGTTCCTGGCTATTCTACGTATCCTGAACAGCCAGAACGACAACTAAACGCCGTCGTGATTGCTGATAGTTTACGCACTAACCCAACAACCACAGAATATTACGAAGGACTTTGCGACAAACAACCTATCCTTCATTCCTTCTTGTTCAACAGAAAGTTTCCAACTCTAACCCAGAGTGACGATTTGATGCTCTTATACTTGGTTTCTTGTCCCTTCATTCGCCATCGTCACCGCAATTCTGTATGCTTTCATATGTTCTAGTTTCTCGTCCCACTTCATTTTAATATATTAGTTATCATGATTTTCAGCATGGCTTTCTTCTCGATAGCCTTCAAGGAACATTCTCCAGCTTAATTCGTCACGGTGATCAGGTTGTCATGCTTCGCAGACATATTCGTTAATCAATGAAATGACACGCCGTCAACTGTTGATCTAGAAATAAAAACAAAGAACTTGAGAATAAAAAGTAAAATGGGGAATATGAATGGTTAACAAAGTAATAGCAGAAAAGACAAGAGGCAGTACCTATCCTGCCTCTCACCCCATCTTAATAACATTAGAAAACCCAACGCCAGTACAGGATACGAGATAGAAAAGTGTTCCCAGGCCACTACAAGGGGCTAGGACAAATTCCACCGCGTATTTTCCGATTCAAAAGGTATAACGCAGAGGCAACAAAAACATACGGCAAGAAAAGATGGGCAGGGCGAAAAGAGAGGCGGGGCAAAACCAACGAGCTCGAAAGAAAACAGTAGCAAAAGTGATGGCTAAGAGCCAGCGGGCAGGGCTTACTACTCTGCTTCACTTTATCGAGGCACTTTTACTGGGTCTCATTGCCAACTTCACTAGCTGATGTGTTGGCAGCAACCTCACGGCGCATGCGCTCCTCAATCTCTCTGAGCTGGGATTCCCGGGCAAGCAGCTCCTGGCGCTTCTCATTAATCTCGCGCTGGACCTTAACCTCAATTTCGCGCAGCTTCTCTTCCTCGCGACGGAGCTGCTCTTCCTTGAGGCGCACAGACTGTGTGGCTAGGTCCTCGGGGTTCATCGACGAATCCCTATTTTCAAATAGTTAGCATTGAAGAAACTTTAGGTTGGGGTAAAGGGAATGAAACATACGCTCCGGCACCGCCCTCGACGCTCTTGCTAAGCTTCTCGGTACGGTAGTTCTCGTAGAGGAAGTCGTGGGTGATCTCCTTCAGGTCCGCCAGATGGCTGTGCAGCAGGGCTGAGCGAATAGCCAAAAAGTCAGAGTGACGCGGGTTGTCAACCTCGACCACACCCCAAGGGTACTGACGAGCGCGGGCTTTCCGGCCACCAATTTCAATGACCTCCTCGGAGCCAACGATGGCAAAGGGCATAAGACCACGCAGTTCCGAGTTCTCCTCGACTGTGTCCTCGTCGTCCTCCTCAATATCGTAGGGGAAGTTGTATACAGGGATACGGTAGTGCTCAATGTCCTCCATGACCAGCTTCTTGGACTCAGCCAACTCGGTAGGGGTTAGAGTGTCGGCACGACCAATAACGGGGATGACGTTGACGCGGGGAGCGAGGCGCTTCATGAGCTCGATATCCAGCTCGCGGAGACTACATTAAAATAGTTAAGTTAGTTGGTCCAGGTGCCTTGGCATGCATGATTTGTTCTCTGATCGCATCGCTGCGGAGTAAGGCTTACCCATGACCGGTAGGGGTGATAAAGTAGAGCATGGCGTGGACACGGTTGTCTCTGAAGCGAGGGTTACGCTTGATCCGCGACTCTTCGGATAGAATGTGGTCATATTGGCGCTCGAGGTAGCCAACAATCTCAGAGAAACTGGGAGTTCAATAATTAGTATCATGGCAGAGCAAGACAGGGGCTGAATGACTCGTACCTGGCCTCATTGTCAATCTGGTCGCCAAATCCGGGGGTGTCAACAATGGTGAGAGAAATGCGGCTGCCTTCCTCGTCGAGCTCCAGTTCTGTGGACGATAATTGTTAGCGGCTTCAGCCTGAAGTTTGTTTCTTACAGATGCCAGGCTATATCGTACCAACGGTGATGGGAGTAATCTTAACGCCCTCCTCGACGTGAGCAGTGTTCGGATCATCGCAGTCCTTGTGGGAGAGGACAGTTTTGCCGCAAAGAGTGTTGACAAAAGTAGTTCTGCCTATTGTAGAGAAAAAGGGGTTCAGAGGTTAGCTTTACTCAATCACCATCAGCTAGTGCTTGGTCCTTGACCAATGGATGAAGATGCCGGGCACTACAATAGGGGAAAACAGCAGATGTCGTGGCAGAATGGGAGTGTGGCTTGACTTACCGGTACCAGAAGCGCCGCACACCATCAGGCAAAACTGAATGCCCTTCTTGACATTCTTCTTTCTACGGATCATCTATATGGGAACATAAAGTTAGTTGATATGGTCAGGTGCAAGAGAGCAAAAGCCCGAGCTGGCTCTGCTGTGCTGTGCTGGTGTTTTCGCCATGGGCACTGTTGTTGTTGACCACTTCACGATGGCCGAATTGCAAGATATGGACATCCAGTCGCAGTTTCTCAAATTCACATCCAATTGAAGCATCTGAGTGAGATGGATCAATTTTGACATGTTGCCAATTGAAACAGCCGGGACAACATAATTTCTGCCAATACCGCCGAGCAAAAAAGAAGAAGAAAAAAGGGGAAAAGGCTGTCGACATAATGGTCAAGTCTATGGGTGATGGGCGTAATGGGAACACGTACAGTTGCGGAAGACATGTAAGTAGTATTAATTGGGGTGAAATAATTAAAATGTGAAGAATCAGCAAAAGAATGTGAAATAGAAGAAGCGAAGTAAAAAAGAAAAAAGAAAACAATCGAAAGTCGTAGTCGTCGTTGGTCGTTGAGGTACAGTTATCACCAGCGTCAAGCTTTCCCTGGGGATAAAGAGGGAAGTAGGGAGGAAGAGTAGAAGAAGTGGGTTCTTGGGGGTGGGTAAGAAAGATAGAGAACGACTAAAGGGAGGAAGAAGGCAGAATCCAAGCTCTTGTTGTCTTTTTGGGGGGAGACAAGAGCGGTGGGTCGTGGGCTGTTTGCCAGGTCTTAGTGGAGAGAAAAGGAGCAAGCACAGGAGGTTTCAGAGCAGGAACAGCCTGTAATCTGGCCAGTTGTGTGCTGTAATGCTCTGTTATACAGGGCTTGATACAGTGACACTAGGACAAAAAATCAGCAGCCAGCTAACCAACCACCCCCTGGCTCTTGTTATGGCAGGAGGGAAATAAAGGGGGGAGGGGAAAGTGATGGATGGGGAAAATGGGCAATGGTAAGCAAGCCCATCGATGAAGGAAGGAGCCAAAAAGGCACCAGGAACAGGACAAGAGACAGGGAGGCACGACTTTCAGCGACTTTCAACGCCTTTCAGCGTCTTTCAGCGACTTTCACAAAGCTTCGATATTAATTGGACGATAAAAGAAAAAAGGACGGCAGGACAGACAGACAAACAAGTAGAGTAACCGTTGGATGGAGACTACCTTAGACATGCAGGTGCTGGATACTTGAGCATACAAGAAGGCATACAGGGCCTACTGGTACCAACTACATCTTTCAAAGGTGGCACTGAAAAAATAACCCCCCCCCCCCCCCAACTACTACACACTAAAGCACAGCACAGCACACCTCAGGAGGCTGAATGGATTGCGGTTGCAGGATAACCCTCGTAGCTTGACAAGATTTAGTACAACATCGACCCACTGAATCATATATTCACAAATGCAAGTCCACATAAAAGTGAGCAAGGAATTTCAGGGGTGGCCACAGATCTCGTCAGTAATCAGAGTAACTTACACTCTTAGGGTTAACTCTGACCACTTACGATTTTATCCCTTCTTTCCCCACAAAAGATTTCGTCTCTCCTGTCCGCCTGTTTTGTTTGATGCTCGGTTTACCCTCTCCATATTCGTCTTTATCTGCAAGCCGGCAGATAGGATACTTCAATGTTCGTGTTCCTGAAAGCTGCGTGGATGGCTTTAGTGTTGGGACCAACAAAGGACCCTGGCGTCGGAAAGCCCCCTGTCACATGAGGCTATAGCTTCTGTTCACGTGATAGCTCACGTGACTACCACCAAAGCACAGTATTTTGACCAGTGCAAATAAAATGGAAAACAGTACGTATATGTCGCTCCTTGGCCTGGATGCCATTCAAAACATCAACAAGCTTGCTAACAACGGCCTGCTAGCAATAACTGTTGGTGATCATTTTACGTACTACACCGAATGTAGTCTCTTTTCTTTGCCTTTCTGGTCTGATTGATTGCTTCTGACTCTCAGGATATTTTCGGCCTTGGCCTATGCAGTCAGCACTAGCTGTCCTTGTCGTTATTTGTTGTTTTACAACACTTGTGGCTGCAGGCAGCACTTTTCCCTCAGCCCTACTTTGATTACAGAGCTTTCAAAGACCCCAAAGCCCAGGAAGGAAAGCCTTAAATAGCCCGAGTTTGACATCATCGACGACGGCTGCTAATCGTTTGGCCTTGTTGTCTTGTCTTGGTTAAGTGAGGCGCTCGCTGCTGTTTGTATTTTAGCTACTGTCCTTTGCTAGCTGCTCTTTTCTTGATCTTGTCTATTACTGTCTCCCATAGTCATGCGGTAGTAATCTACCGTTGTTGCCCTTTGTCATTATCTCATCGTATCTTGGTTGACCGGCTATCCGTTATCAGAAGCGAGTGGGTGAGCTGGCCAAGCTAAGTAAACCACGCTGACTTTGCGTTCTTCCAGAGCCTAATCACAGGTGTACACCTACAAGTCGCGATTCATATCCACACTTCAATCTTACACAACTTAGGCTGCCACCTCTACTCCCATCTTCTCTCACCATGGACGTACGCCCTCAGATTGAACCTGCGGTTGCAACCCAGGTACTATCCGCTTCCTTCAACAACGACCGGTCGTGCTTTGCTGTTGGCCTTAATACGGGCATCTGCAGTATGTTGTTCCCACCCTAGCTTCCAAGAATCCTGGGTGTATTTGTATTTCGTCCATCATATACTCGCTGTTATTTGTCGCGTTGTGTGTAGTGGCTGACTAAGGCTTTTCCAGTCTTCCATACAAAGTCGTGCTTGATGAAGGCATCCCGCGGTATGTGATCTACTCTGTTTCCCTTTGGCTTGAACACACTATTAATGATGTTTCTATAATCCTAGACTTTAATGCTGGTATTGGCCTGGTGCAGATGATGAATAGCTCCAACTATCTTGCCCTGGTTGGCGGCGGACGGCAACCCAAGTTCTCCAACAACAAAGTAAGTAGGCTTTCACAGGGAATGACAACGGTGAGGGGTGACTATTGCTGACATAGGGATACACAGGTTATTATATGGGATGACATGCATGGCAGTATTGCCTTGGAGATATCATCTTTGACCCCTGTTCGCGGAGTGAAGCTCTCACGAACCCACATAGTCGTTGTGCTGCAAAACCGTGTATCAATCTATGCCTTCAAGAAAAACAACCCCATTCTTAGCGAAAACGAAACTGTAGACAACCCACTAGGGGTGTGCGCACTATCGGACCGCCATGTTGCCTTCCCCGGCCGTCAGGCTGGCCACATCAACTTGGTGGACTTAAAGGAGCTAAACGTCAGCATTATCCCGGCACATTCTAGTAGTCTGCGAGATTTGCAATTTAGTCCAGACGGCGAGATGATCGCCACAGCTAGTGAAACGGTATGTACATCTGGTTTGCACGTACACAATATATGCCCGAGGGGCCTTCTAACAAGCCTTTAGGGCACGTTAATTCGCGTCTTTGCGACATCTACGGGCGCCCGTGTAGCCGAACTGCGACGCGGAATAGATCCTGCTCGTATCTTTTCCATTGCCTTCAGTCCTTCGGGAACCCTGTTAGCCTGTACCTCGGACAAGGCGACCCTTCACGTCTTTGATGTCCCGCATCCCACGAGGTCCATAGCTCACAAGAGCCCCTATCCCCCCGGACTGCCCTCATCATCGCCAACATCTCTTTTGCCTAGCGCCGGAGACGGGAGCGGCCGAGGAAAATGGGGCATTCTCTCGCGGCTACCGCTGATGCCACGGGCGTTCTCTGATGTATATTCTTTTGCGCAAGCGCCCTTTGAGACAGGCGATGAATCGATGGTCGGCGGGTTGCCGGTTTCAGAAACCACGACACTAGGCACTACGAGGCCGGCTAAGGGTTTGATTGGCTGGATCAGCGACGAGTCGATTGTGGTTATTGGTGCGGGTCACGATGCGCGCTGGGAGAAGTTTAGCCTGAGTGTGGGGCAAGACGGGCGACGACAGCTGTTGCGGGATAATTGGAAGAAGTATCTGGGTCATTCATGAGTGGCCATGCTTTCCGGCGCCTTTGAAGGGCCAATTGCGTCATGTTGTGTTTTTTTATCGAGCCTGTTCGGTCCTTTGTTATCTGCTGTTGCTTTATTCTTTTCTTTTTTTTTTTTGAGACTTTGCTGCCGAATCTATACTATGCTATGTCATGTTACGTTACTCTATATGCGATTTGTTACCTCCCTTCGTTAGAAACAGACACCAATAAATATTGTTATCTTTTCTTCAATATTGCAGACGTATGGCCAGTCGAGGACTTGCGAAACCCCATAGGCGTATTATATACGTAGACAGAATAGTGTTCATGGCGACCGACTCCGCGTTTCATGGCGACGTCTTATTGCATCGCCGTCACGCTCTTGTTCGGAATCTGTTCTTCGCCGTGGTGACCGATCTCTATTCCGGTCCTGATTGGAATGCCTGTCATGGCCGTGGCGCCTATTGGAGTCCTTTTTGCCACTTGAACGCTCACGACTGGTGTCTTGATGTCTATCTCTACCTCTGTCTCTCGCAGACCTGCTATCCCTAGAGGCTTTATCGTATGAACTAGGATGTCTATGGCGCTCTTTGTCGCTGTCTGGTCGATGGCTGTCATTATAATTGGTGTGGCGGGTATCGGGAGAACGTTCACGGCGCTTACTTCTCTTTTCTCTCTCGCTGCGTTTGTAGTTCGAGTCCATGTCAACATCGCCGTCGGAATCGCGATGGGAGCGATGAGAGTCACGGGCTAACTCGCGGTCTCGTTTGCTTTTACGGACTCTGTCTTTGTCTTTGTCTCTATCTTTATCTCGAGTCCTGTGCCCGTCGTTGCCATCGCGTCGTGATGATTTGTGGTGTTGGTGTCTCCTCTCTTTGCCCCGGTCCGACCGGCCTTCACTGTTTTTATGCAGCGCTAAGGCTTCTTCGATTTCTTTCTTTTTCTCCTCGATTAAGAATTCCTTCATGGGATCTTCGTCGTCGTGTTCTTGGATCAACAACGCTAGCTCTTTCTCTTCTTTGAGCATTGGACGATGCCGTCTACCTTCCTTGTCTGTGTCGCCTTCATCCCCACTGCCGGCCTCGCTCATGTCAGTATCGGCTGATTGGCCGGACTGGCGCTGCATGGTTTCCCAGTCAACCTTGCCTTCGTTGGGGTCTTCATCGTCGCGGAACTTGTAGCGCGCATGGTCAACGCTGATCATACGACTACCAATGGTGGCTCCGCCGAGATTGTCGACAGCTAAATCTGTGCTGCGCTGGTCTTCGTACTTGAGCCAGCCGAAGCCGCGTGATTTTCCGGTTTCTTTGTCGCGGGCGAGCTTGATGAAGACGGGTTCGCCAAACTGCGAGAAGATAGTGATTATGTCTCCTTCCGAAAGCTCGAGGGGAAGGCCGCCAAAGTAGACGAAGGCAGTGTCGCGATAGTCGACATGCCAAGAAGCATTGGGAGAGCTGGCCAAGGGGTTAGTTCTTGTCTAGTGTCTGGTAGAGGCTACAACAAGAGCGTCTGGGAGAAGGCTTACATTCCATTTTCAATTTCTTTTTGGTTGAGGGCCTGGATAGCGCGGATTTTGTTCATGGTGGGTGACGGCAGCTCATGAAGGTGCGAAAAGGGCGGGAAGTTTGGGGGTAGTTGTCGCCTTCACGTTTTGTGTCAAGTCATTCGTGTATGGGAGAGCGCAAGGCTGACAAACAGACCTAGAAAAGTTCGCGACAAACTTGGCATCTCACTTGACATGCTTCAATAAGACAAGGCTTTGGCTGGCTATTTACAGACTTTGTTTGGTGGCCTGTGCGCTGAAAGAAGCTTTGTTAGGCTATGCTGTTGAAGAGCTTAGCGGGGTCTTAAGCTTGGGCACTGTATTTCTAGGGTCTTTACTGACCAAGGGGATATTTAAGCTCTGAAGTCAGTGGATGCTAGGGGTGACTCTGCGCTGTAGTGTTGGTGCGGCTTGCTGATCGCTGTTTAGGCCTCCTTTAAGCCTTGGACAGAATGGGTTTTGCTTCGTTCAGGGACTTTATTTGACACCAAGCTTCGATGTCTTCTTTTCCTTTGGCCAGCTAGACAAGACGTCATTCAATACCGAGATTCTTCAACACGCCTCAGAGACAAAAAGAGGTCAGACTAGCAAAATACGGCAGCCCGACACGATTGACACGACTCGAGTCGACTTCCTCCTCTACCCAAAGACCCCCTCTCATTGTCTTGAGTTGCCCACGATACGCCACCTTCATTCCTGGCCTTGAAAGCCCGGTCCCGGAATCCCCAGTGCTCTTGCCACCTAACGCTGTATATCCCATTCCGACGCCGAAAATCAAGATAGCTGGGCTGGACCAAGGCTGTTTTCAGCCCACATTGACTGTGAATAACTCAAACTGAACAAGAGCCTACGGCCCCTCTTGAGGCTTCTCAGTTCCCTTTTTGCTGGCCTCTTGTGAGAACTTCCCATACTGTCCGGTGCAGTAGCCGCTTTTCACGTCACAGCCAGATCGTCATGACGTCTGGGGCCAATGCCAACCGGATGTCAACGTTGACTGTGGCGTCAACGACAGCATCAGACAGTGGCCGTGGAGGCTTGGGCTCGGGCAACAGCAATGGCAATGGCAATGGCAACAGCAATGGCAGTAGCAGTGGAAATGGCGACGTCAAAAAAGATCTATGGTTGTCGATGCTAGACACAGTGGCTACGGGAAAGAAACTGCCAGAGAAGAACCTGCTAGTGTTAGGTATGTAAAGAGGGGGTCAGTGAACCTTGTCGAAGCTTGTGATAGAGAGCATTGGAGAAACCATATGAACAAGAATGCGAATGAACGGACTGGCTTGCTAACTGTATGTGCGTTTGTCTTCAGGTGGTTCGCCCGACTCTCAGCGCGAGTTTCTCGATAGTCTATCTAGTGGTGAACAGCGGTGGAATGTAGACCGACAGAGCGATGCACCGCCCATCGCAAACAACTTTGCATTGGGATATACATACTATGATGTTCTCGAGGGCGACCAAGAAGGTGAGTCGACTGACCTATAATGTAATATACATTATAAAGTGCCACGCTGCGCAACTGCACGAGACTACAATATTCTCGGCTGGTCCCAGTTCATTGCTCAATTCCGCCAAGCTAGCAACTGCTAATCTCGCGTTTCCCCTAGACACTCTCGCCAGAATATCGTTGCATCTCCTCTCAACACCATCGCCGTCCTTCACCTCGCTTCTCCAACCATTGTTGACACCCGAAACTATCCCTGATACCCTGATAGTGGTCCTCTTGGACTGGTCACAACCGCACCTGTGGCTACGACAGCTGCGAGAATGGATTCTCATGTTGCGCCAGGTCCTCATTACACTAGACGATGACTGTGGTAATGCTATGGAACAACTGATGGAAGAATGGCGCGATCGCGGCCGTGGTGGAGGCTCACTCAATCTAGATGGCACGCAAGCCAACGAAGATGCTGGTGCTGCTTTGCCGCTGGGGCCTGGGGAGTGGGAAGATGGGCTGGGTCTACCGCTTTGTGTGGTGTGCCAAAATGTGAGTCAGCCCACCGGGTTCGAAGGAGGAGGAGATATAGATTTATTCCAAGCTAACTCTGCTCGTGATGCGATTTCTTGACTACCAGGCCGACAAGATGGAGCTCTTAGAAAAGACCCATGGATGGAAAGAGGCCGACTTTGACCAAATACTACAGTATCTGCGCACTGTACTGTTAAGGCGTAAGTAATATCGGCTCTATACCCCATCTCCTCCCCTATCATTCTCTTGCTCTGATGCTCCCTTACTCTAACGTCTTACCATTTACTGTACAGATGGTGCCTCTCTCATCTACAGCACCCCTAATGCCTCAACCCAACTTCCTAGCCTAGTGCACTCTAGCCTGGGTATCACGTCGCTGCTGAAAAAGCAACCACTTAAGCATAATACTATTGATCGTGATAAGATTCTCGTACCGCCGAACTGGGACTCTTGGGGTAAGATTCGCGTTTTGCGCGATGGCTTCGACGTGGAAACCATCAGCACTGGCTGGGCCGAAGATCTCCAAAAGTCCTGGCCCATCATGCCCGATCTCGACTTTTCCGACCAGGACGACGAGGGTCTTGATCTCTCAGCTGTCACTCTCTACGAAGACTGGGTGCCTGATGCCAGCATGTCGGGTCTCCATATCCCTGGGCCTAGCCTAGACAGCACTTCCCTAGAGACAAATGCTGCCGACACACAAAGCTTCCTTGCTGAACAGGCCAAGGTTTTGGAATCAGCCAAGGCGCTTAGCGAGCCTAAGCCCGGCGCTGCAGCACGACGTAAGCCTGGTACGCTGCCTGACGAGTCTGAACGTTTTGGCGATAGCGAAGTGCGCGATCATATAGGGCCAGTGCAGGTGAACATGGGTGGTATCCAGGTTGATGCCGACGATATGCTACGACGACTCAAGGTACGTTGTTTGGGGTTTTTCTCCTTTGTCTGCTTTACCGCCCGATTGCAGACTTATATATATATATGAGAAGGCATGCTGGTGACTTCCGCTAACAACACTTTCTTTTCATCTTCTAGGATCGTCAAGCATTTGCTAATGGAGGCGGCGATGTAACGCCTGAGGAACAGGTAGATCCCGGTGCTGTGCCTGACGTGGAAAACCTGCAGGCCTTTTTCAGCGGCCTAATGAATCGCAAGGGCGCTACGGGCGGTATGACTAATGGCTCACCACGGTCTTGAGAACTTGCGCTTGAGGCCAAGACTGAGGGTTATCTTGAGCTTGAACTTGGGCCTGAGCCTGTTGGCTCTGTGTTTTATATCCTTGGATAACTTGTTAGTGATGGCAAATGAATCATGTTCGCCATTGGAAGGGGCAAGTGTGTGTGTGTGTGTGTGTGGCGGCGGGGTTAACGGACACGATATCCTTCAATAATGCTATTGTCTTTCTTAAATCATTTGTATTATGGTGTATGTATATCCTAAAATGACGATACAGTCAGTAGCTTTTAACCCACTGAAATAAAACCGCCGAATAACAAGTATCCTTCCTGTCTGATCTATTTCCGGGCTTTCCCTCCGCAAACTATCGATTTCTTTACTATGCTTTAATAAATACAACTGGCCCTTCACGAGGTGCTAAGCGCGCGTTTTTGAGTTCTTTCTCTCCTTTCTCACCGTCTTTCACCACCACAGTCTTGACGCCGAGTCTATATGGCACGATGCAGCCCAGGAGACCAGGGAACAGCCACGGGAAATGCAATAGCTCAGCCTCAAACGCCTCGACTGTCGCCTTAGCTAGAGCTGTATACTCCACGGCCTTCTTGTTGTCTGCATCTGTTCTACCTGAAGCTGCTAGCATTGTGCCAAGAGAAAACAGATTTGATGCCGATACGGCATTAGCTGAGGGCAGTGTGCCATCCATACCAGCCTTGAGGCGTAGGAGCAAATGAGGGGTATTTTCACGCGCTGTGAAAAAACCACCTCGCGAGGCGCCAGTGGAATCTACGAATGCCTCAATCTGCGCATCTTGCAATTCCACGGCCCATGAAATGTGCGATTCATCCAGGGTGGCTGCATACAAAGCCAGTAGACCGTCAATTATATATGCGTAGTCTTCAGCATATGCGGGTGTATCAGACCGTTTTCCTTCGCAAAGCATACGGAACAGGGTAGCCGTCTTGGTATCCCATAACAGCGCCTTGAGCTTCTGCGCCAGAGATGTAGCCGTCTGGATATACTTCTTGCCAAGAGCCGGCTCAACATATTGCACTGCAGCGCCAGTCTTGGCGAGAGCTGCAATAGCCACGCCGTTGTAGCCTGCTACGGCATTGCTGCTTACACTAGGCGCTACGCGCTCTTTCGCACGGAATTCAGCCAGTTTCGTGCGTGATTCAGCTAGGACGGTCTTGATATAAGCCTCGGGCTGGTTGAACTGAGTGGCCAAAGCTGGTACATCTTTGACGATGTGCAAGACGTTGCGGTTGACGAAGTCGTCATTGGGGTCATTGTTGGGGGAGATGTTGCCACGAGGTTGAACGTTCCAGTGGGCAGCTGCCACGTCGCTGTTAATCCCAGGACCAAGGACTGTGTCTAGCTCTCGACGAGTCCAGAGGAAGAAGGCACCCGGGCCGTCATGGGAGTCATGTTGGCTGAAGCGGGAGTCAGCAGCCTCAGAAGACAGGAGTAGGCCATGAGGGGCAAGAAGAGGAGCACTAGAGAGGTAATTGGCAGTCTCAAGAACAACAGGAAAGAATTCGGACTCTCGTGCGCCACCCTCATCGAGCCAAACATCAGTAAAAAGGCCTAGTAGAAGAGCATTCTCGACCATTAACCTTTCAAAGAAAGGCAGGCTCCAATCAGCTGTTACCGAGCACCGGGAAAAGCCGCGGCCTAGGTGATCGTGGAGTCCAGACCTGTTGATAGCACGAAGTGTATCCTTGGCCATCCGCAGAGCCATTTCCGTCTCATCATAGCCAACCATGTCACGCACCTCGGAGCGGAAGTGCGGTAGTCGGAGCAAAAGCGACAGCTTTGGCGCCGTGACGTACTTGACAGTCCCAGTAAAGCCGCTGTGCACAGCATCATAGGTTCCAGCGATTTGCGTGTACGCCGTCTCCATCAGGTCGATATCTAGATCATTCCCGACCCCACTCGTCGATACCACCGGCGCCTTATTAGTAGTCGGATTAGACTGCGCCCGTGGAGGCTTCGCTTGCAGATCCTTTGCCCCAATCCCGGCCACAGCCATGGCAGCAGTAGAGACTGGCTCACTGCTGGTGCCCTCGCTGGCATACGCCAGAAGCTGGCCGATAATTTCTCTGGCCTCTTGGCGCAAGCGGCTGCGTTGCTCAGACCACAGCTTCTGCAGCATGAGCAGAATTTCATGGAAGTCGGCAGCACGATCCTCGTTGTCTGCAGCACGATCGTTGTTTGGGGCTGGCCAGTACGTGCCGCCAAATACAGGTTCCAGCTCGGGGGTGAGGAAGACATTAAGTGGCCAGCCGCCAACGCCGTGCACCGCCTCAACATAGTTCATGTAAACAACATCGAGGTCTGGGCGCTCGTCGCGGTCGATTATCACGGGTACAAAGTTTTCGTTGAGCTCTCGTGCTATTCCAAGGAAGGCAAAGGTTTCATTGGTCATGAGGTGGGAGTCTATGGGGGTGAGTATCGGGGATTAGTAATGTGCGGCCGGGATAGTGTTACGCCTAGAGGCGATAGAATAAAGCATATGACGATAGGCAAGCGAGGAAGCGAGCAAGCGACTCACAGTGACATGCAGAATACCCAATGTGCATAAAGATCAGCTTATCTTCAGCTTTGGCCCGGGCTACAGCATCTTCGTTGAGCAATTGCCATGCGACCGGGCTGTCCTTTTGCTGACGCACATAGTTGCTCTGGCCCTTGGCGGCGCAATTGACCAAGGGCTCTTCGTGGTGGCCACCATGCATGATAGCAGAGGGGCGTGTGGTTGTATTTGCGTATGCGACGGTGTTTATGCGTGTTGGCGGGGTAATGAGAGGCAGACAACAGTCAGTTATATAGTGGTAAACAAGCAAACAAGCCGGACTTGGTACAAGAAGAAAAGCTATGTCCGATGCCGTGCGATATTGGTGTTTTGCCCACTAGCCAAAGGGGGTCTGCTTTCGTCCCAATCTAGAGTCGGCCAATGTATTCTAGAGACTGGGTGTAAATTGTCGTCGAATTGTGCTTAAAAAGAGGGGGAGGGGCGCTTGCTTGAGGTCGGCGCTTGCGCAACAGGCAATTACAAAGAGAGCAGAGGGTGTAGATTCCGATACAGCGACAGTGTGCGTAGACAATATATCGCCAACAGTCAGAAAATAAAATGTGTGTGGTGATTCAGATTGATGACGACAAGTTTGGCTCGTGATGCAATGCAAGAAGGCAAATAAATCAAAGCTTCGAAAGTTGCTCAGTACTTATTGTTTGGAAGCTTGAGCCCCACTTTAGGCCCTTCTGTTAGCATTTTCACCTGGTTTGTATGTCTGCACTAACATGCAGCATGCTGACCAATCACAAGCCGCAGCATCTGTAACAGCGTCTCCACTTCCAACTTCAGCCCTGTTCAGGACATCGCGAATAACAGTGTAGACAGACATCTTTTGACAAACTAAGACAACATCTGTCTAGGGAAATATATGGTACTTGTGTAGGGCTATGACCTCTAATCGGAAATAAGTAACGTAAGCACATCTCCCCACGACGACACAGCATGGCACAGCACAGCACGGCACGGCACACCAGTCAGCCAGTATGTACATTATTCAACCATCGGATTCAGTTAGCACATAAACACAAGAAGCAAGGTAGTGTGTAACGAACGAGAAAACCAGAAAAATAAAAGCGAAGCCAAGAAAGGAAATAACAGCAGAGAATACATTGTAGACAAGAAAAAAAAAGTAGCAAAAAGAGAAGAAAAATAGCGAAAAGGAAAAGAAAAAAAAGGACATATTGCACCTGTACCGTCACATAACCAACCAACCAGCCGGTCTCTTCCCTTTACACACACACAACGCACCCAGCACGCACGCTCTACAATGCTGTGTCTATATGTCCAGCTTGGGAAGTCGTGGCACTTGCGGTGCTCCCCCCTGTGCCGCCGGCGCCGGAGCTGTCGGCGGAGCCTGTATAGCTCCAAGACCACCAGGAGGCAATTCAGAGCGGCGGTTGCTCTTCCAGAAATCAAGCGAGTCGACAACGTCATAGCCACGCTCATCCTCGTAGGCGAAAAGAATCTGTAGGGATATTTCCGTTAGCAGCGCATTCTTGCTCTCTTAGCTTTCCCAGAGCACAAAAAAGACTCACCTCATGACTGCTGCTATGCAGCATACGAATGTTCTTGTGTGGCACAATATGCACGAAGCCATTTTCGATGTTGCGCAGCTCGATGAAATTACTTTCAAACGCCAGAATCCACGGTGGGCTAAGGGCAAAGTTAGTCGGCATGCCTTCCCAGTCAATCTTCCAGTCGGGCCTCGCGCGCCAGCCATGCTTGTTGACAAAGAAGGAAAAGTCCGAGTAATTAAGCAGGAACTCGCCATTGAGTCGCTCAATGTGCGTCGGCCGCACGCCTTCCTTACGCGACACAAAGTCCAGTGATGTATCGGCCTGGTCCAGTAGAGACTGCGTCTCAAGCGTCTCCAGATCAACCACCTCAAAGCCGCGGGCACAGGCCACGCAGAGCTTGGACTTGAGGAAGTGCACAGATGAGGATTCCGTGGGGATGTAGAACTCCTTGAACGGCTTAAGGTCGTCCTGTCCCGCGCTAAACATTTTGCCCAGACCCTTTTGCTTCTTGCCTTTGGACGCAGCGTCATTCGGTTCGTAGACTTTGATAGTTGTTGAGAGAGCCGAAGATTTAACACAACAAACCAGATGCCGACTCATGCAGATGCCAGTTTTGAAAAAGTTGCAGTGGCTCTGAATTTTGCGTGGCCGGCGAGATGCAGCCTGTTCGTTGGGATCGAGCGCTGAAAGGTTGTACAAGACCAATGACTTGTTGGACAGCACCAAAAGCATGGAGTACTCTTCTAGGACATCAATCTGCGTGACGCTGAATGCTTCGAGCACACGACGAGGTTGTGCGTCTTTAAGTTTACGGTCAGACATATAAATGCCGTTGTCCGTACCATAGATGAGCTTTCGCCCACCATCTACAACGAAAAAGAAAAAAAGGAAAAGGTTCCTGCGTTAGCACAAATATTGCACAACTAGGAGCAAAAAATAAACCAACATACCGAAAGGTGTAACACAGTTGACGTGGTTTCCAACACCAAAGAAATTGTATGAGATGATTGTTTCGGTGAAGAAATCTGCACGTCCGCGTAGCCTGACTTGCGATGTATCAATGAACTCGAGCCATTTCTTGCGGGCAGCCTGGTTGGAAGCAAACAGCTGCAGCTCGTAGCCGTTCTTTCCCAAATGCCGGAACGTAATGGGCCAGCCTTCGCCCTTTTTACCACCGCCTTCATTTCGAAGTGCTGGTAATATGCTCGAGGAGGATCGTTTAACTGTTCCGTTGTTTTCGGGAATAACCTCTTCCATCTCACGAATCGATAGAAGCTCCAAGGGGATAGGCTATGTTTATCTCGAGTTAGCATATGTATATATATATATATACGTGCGTGGGTTTCAATAGGCTCTCTATTCCCAAGCTAAGCCTCTCATGCGCAATACTTACTCTCCTGTAGGCCTTGTACTCTTCTGTCTTGCCCACCTGCTTTATCTTCACTAAAAGCACAGCATGGTCAAACAAGAAGGCATTAATATCCGACGGATCGGTAGGCGACTTTTTAAGCTGGCATTTGAACACAAGCTCACGGCCCTCTTCGCGTAACCGCAAATCAACCCGTTCGTTCGGGCGAAATTTGAGTTGCTCGTCAAGTCTACGCAGATTGAACCGGTTTTCGGCCTTTCCGGACTCGGCATTGACTCTGCTCAGCAGGTCTCTGATGTACGTCAACACCTTGGGCAGATCCTCCTTGTCCTTGTTTCCATCCTCAGTATATTTGATGACATTCTCAAGCAGCAGCGGATAGCGGGCAAGACGAGTGGTAGGTTTGGTGAGATAACCGTTAAGCTCCAGTTTTCGTGATTCCTTGCGTCGCTCAATTTCGTCGACAAATTTGCAGAAGTTAGCATTGGCCGATTTTTCTCCCTCGAAGTAGAACTTGGCTTCCATCTGCTTCGAGCCGTAGATGATGAATGGTTCAAACTGTGGTACAAACTCAAGAAAGATGTCGCCAACGTTGCTGACAACAGGGTTCTTTTGCTGTCTTTCTGTGAGAGCCTTGGCAAACCGGGAGCTGACTCCGTGGATACTGGGGTGGTCTATAGCATTGCTGAAGATGTTAGAAACCACAGTATCACGTCGCTCAGCAGGAATCGGAGACCCGCGAGAGCGCAAGGGGATGATCCAGAAGTCACGCAGATACTCCAAGTCCTTGACAAAGTCACGCTCAGTGTAGCACAGCTCGGAAATGATCTCCTGTCTCTTGCGCTCACGGTCGCCAACGCTGTCGACAACCTCTTGGGGAACCGAGTTGATCCATAGTTTCTGCTCATCAGTCTGGTCCACGTCATCCTCCACCACGGCGTTATCCTGCTCTTTCTTAAGGCCTGGCCGGATCTTGAGGTTAAGACGCGAGACTTGCTCTAGGCGGCGCGGGCAAGCAATCGAGTAGCATAGCTGATCACGTGTACAGGTCGGCGAATAGCATTCAGAGAGCAGCACAAAAACACCGTTGACAGAGGACTTTTCCTCGCCCTCAACCACATTGAACTGGTACATTTCGTTTGACGAATCACGCAGACGGTGCTCATAAGTGACATCGTGGAAGAACTTCTGGGCGTCAAGGGCACGGCCAAGAAGCAAGGCCAGGTTCCGGTCAGTTGTCCGGATAATGTATGAAAGGACATCAACTGCATCGGCACCGCTGAAAGCGTCCTTGTAGCTCAGGCCGTTCTTCATCCGCTCGCTAGTTATTATCCTACGACGGAGGCAGTCGGCCACGCGCGAAAGCAGGGCAGGATAGACTATGGGAGGCCGAACCTTTGCAGTCTGTGGACGCTCTCCGTTCTCGGATGCCTGCTTCCCGGTTGACGGGCGACAAGCAACTTGGGAATCGTGCTCGGAACCAACAATAGTAGGCGCGATACTAGAGGCCATAGAAAAGGTACGGGCACTAGCGTCTCCAACAGACGAAGCCATGCTGGCAGTGCGAGTGGCGGTTCCAGGGGCTGAGTAGCCACCACCGCTATTTGACGAACCATGCGATGGTTGCGACGGCTTGCCATAGCTGGAGCGGGGTGGGTTGTACCCGTTTGAAGGGTAGTTTTGCGGGGGCTGGGCGTCAGCGGGTCTGCGGTTTGGAATGACTCTACCGCTCATTGTCTGATGCGAGTCTCGATCGGCGGGGTAATAAGTGCCAGTCATGCTCATGGAACGTTCATCATTTCTCTCGGGTACAACGCGGCCGTGGGCCGTAGTACGAGCCTGGGCAGCAGCATTGGCATTGAAGGGCTGGAACTGGGGACCATCATGTTGGTAGCCTGTTGGTTGCAGTTGTGGCGGGCGCTGGTGTGGTTGTTGCGGGTGCTGTGAGCCAGACTGTTGATGGCCATATGGGGGTTGCTGGTATATCTGTGGTCGGGCAGCCGAGGCGAGGCTCTGCGTGCGATATTGATCGTGGTTCATTGCAGGAGCCGGGGCTCCGCCTTGATAAAAGCGTTGGGCGGGTGTCCGTGAATTGGCCAGTTGTGGGGGGGGCACGGCATGGGGATCAGCTCGTTGCTGTTGCGAGTGGCCCATTTGCTGGTAGCCTCCCTGTGGTGGGGGGCCTACAGGACGGCGGGCTTGTTGGTATTGGGCCAGTGGGTTAGGGACATGGTAGCCAGCCGAAGCGGCTCTCTGCTGCTGCTGGGGGTGAGGCGGATGTTGCTGGCCGTGGGCAGGGGGCTGATCGCGATGGGGATACGGGGGGTTTGGAGGCCTTTGTTGTGGAGCATGGCCCTGTTGTTGGTGGTGATTCTGGTGTGGTTGTTGTTGTTGTTGTTGTTGTTGCTGCTGCTGCTGCTGCTGCTGCTGGTACTGCTGAGGTATGGGTGGGGGCGGCACCCGACGCGGATCGTGGAAATCGGCAGGGCCAAAGTTTGGAGGCGGTACAGAGCCAGACATTGTGTGCGACCGGCCTGGAGGTGGTGCAGCGCCAAAAATGTTGGAAAAGGCGGCATCGCGTTGTTGGTATTGCTGCTGCGGCGGAGCTCGACCTGGGGGCTGATGGCCTCTATCGTGGGGACGGTACTCCGACATGGTGATGGCTAGATAGGATAGAAGAAGCTAGCTTTGAGTAGCCAAGATAAGAGTCGATGAGTCTGGGGCTGGGGAGGGAATGGTAGGGAGGACGAGGGGGGGGGGGGGGGGGGGGGGGGAGGGGGGAGAGAGGGGGGGGGGGGGGGGGGCAGGCGTTTGCCTGTTGCAAGAGAACGAGAGAAAGAAGATGGACAGTGACGAAAAGGACAGGAAATGAAGGAAGAAAAAAGAAAGAAAAAAAAAAAGGAAAAGAAAAAGAAAAAGTAGAAAAGAGGCCCTCTACCTGGCGATGAAGTCACTAACTGGCTGGGGAAGAATAATGCAGCAGCAAACAGCAAGAAAAGGAGGGGGTTAGCAACTTGGTCACAAATCAACCGCCTTCTAAACGCACTATATCAAAACCCTAGAGAATGAAGTGAGCAGAGACGGGCATAAGGGTGTGAATATGTTGAAAGGCTTGTGACCAGCAGCACTACAAGTCAGAAAAGAAAACGAAGATGCAGAGATGCAGAGATGCAGAGCACAGGGCTTTGGCTTTCCGGTTGCCCATCAAAAAGGGGGCCAGTTTGAAGCGCTACAAGAAAAGAAAGGAAATGGACTGAAGCCTGATAGTAGAAGAATATGAAGGGGGAGAAGAAGAGGGCGGGAAAAAAAATAAGAGGCAAGAAGAGAGAACAAAAGCGCACAGAAACAGACTAGAGCATAGGTCTGTTTAGTGTTTTGCTGCTCTACGTTCTAGGGGCTGAGCGCCTAGAGCAAGACCTACAGCAATCCAAATGGACGGCATGGACAGTTGATGTAACAGCAGTAGGAGTGTGAAGGCATGGGCAAGGCCTGAACACGCAGGTGGCTACAGGGGCTAGAGGGTCTGGAACAAGTAGTACGCAAACACGGCCTGCAGAAAGTCTAAGCAAAGCCTTCTATGGAAGTTCTTCCCTCGAATCTCTCGCTGCAGGTCTCTAAGACAGGAAACACAAGGCCAAGGCACATTAACAATAGCGGCAGCAGTTTGGCACGGCTATAGCTTTTTGGGGGTTAGTACCACCCAACTCTGATCGACATTCCAAAGAATAGTCTGTCGCTGTTATCTTAGGTGCAAGGAATTAATGACATACACTGCACATGGTTGAGTAGTAAGCCTGAGGCACAAGGGTTATAGGCGATAACCCTGCAAAGTGTCGTTTTCTGGCTTCTTTTTGTCTGCCAGCTGTCTTCTACTGCCATCGCACACAATGGACGGCGGCCAGCATGAATACGGCAAACTGGGTCTCCATGCCCGCTTCTTATTGGCCACAGGGACAAGCTTTTAAATGGGCTTAAGCTTCTTGACTTAATGAAGGCAAGTTAAAGCTAAGCCTCACGCCTCGCCTTGTCCACTGTCTTGCCTTTGCCTGTGCTTTGCCTTGGCCCATAGCCTCTCTCTGCCCATCCCATATTCATTTTTGCAGGGTTTAAGCACGTCGCATTTCAGAACCCGGCGCGCCTTTTGTATCTTGTGCTTTGTACTTTTGAATTTTTGGAATACCGCTTCTTCGCCTGCCGCCCAAACGGCCTTTTTGTATATGGTCATCACTTTTCGCCTGTAAACCTTCCGTCCTTTTCTTCTTCTTCTTCTTCTTCTTCACATCTATTTCACCGCTGTCCTCCTCGCTCACGCCATGGCCGACTCGGAAATCGCACCCAAGTTCGCCCCCTTCCTGGGGATGGTAAGTCGCTCAATCTTCATTGTCTACCACGTCGAAGACCTGGGCTTCCAACGGCTGTAGCCAATACTTTGGTATTGTCGCGATTTCGGCTGGAAGTAGAAACGGGTGGTGCTTGTGTCCCCGTTTCATCTACCAAAAGAGCTGCTATGCTGCTTTTCTGGGACCAAAAATTGCTAACACATGCATGTAGGCCGGCATTGCTGGCGCCATGATCTTTGGATGTAGGCTTCACCCTTCCCTCGTGGCTTTACCGCTGCTACTTCGATGCACGATGCCCCGAATTCTGTCCTCCCCATCATTGCTGCCTTGAATTCCGCCAAAACGCGTTGTTTAAGATCTTTCTGTCTGTGGAGCAGTGGCTGGGCCTGCGATATATACTCGACCAAGCTGCGTCGTGGGCCAGTTCCGGCTACTTTTCTTGGCCTACACCTAGCCATTGTCGAGCGGATATATGCCAAGGCCTTTCGCTGTTTCTGTCTGTCTCTGTCCGTGGTTGCGGCTGGCGAATTGGGACTTGCACGTTTGACGTCATAATCGACTCGAGGCTTACCAAGACACTTCCAAGATGGCTTTGACACGCCGAAAATATCACAAACTACCCTGTGTCAACCGTAGGCTAACTGAAAATCATAGGCATCGGCGCCGCCTACGGAACTGCCAAGTCGGGCATTGGTATCGCAGGTGTTGGTACTTTCCGGCCAGACCTGATCATGAAGGTACAGCACTCCGGTCTAGCTACAGCAACGCCTAGTTGTCTTCTTTCAATCGTATAAGCTAACCTCAGACTATTCATAAACGCAGTGCCTGATTCCTGTAGTCATGTCCGGTATCATTGCCGTGTACTCCCTTGTCATCTCTGTGCTAATTGCGCAAGACTTAACGCCCCCTTCCCAGGCTAGCTACAGCCTGTTCACGTATGTTGCTCTGCTACCCCAGGCTATGTTGGCATAAGATTGGGTGTCAAACCGCTGAGGCAACTCTTGCTCGTTGTGAACCCTGAAAGCTAACAGTCCTCTAATAGCGGCGTCATGCATCTCGCGTGTGGTCTGTCCGTCGGCTTGTCTGGAGTTGCTGCCGGATACTGTATCGGCATCGTCGGTGACACGGGTGTCCGCGCCTACATGCAGCAGTCCAGAATCTTTGTCGGCATGGTTCTGATTCTGATTTTTGGCGAAGTCCTGGGTCTCTATGGGTATGTTACGCGCGTCTCACCTCACACACAGTACCCAATTGCACAAATATTTGTCCAAATGTCCCACGCAATTCAGCACGTCATAGCCGTTCCATATCTAACACGTCACTTCTACCATGTAGTCTAATCGTCGCTCTTATTCTGAACACCAAGAGCAAGGGCTAAACCATTTCTTATTTCTTCATGATCCCATCTCGGCTTTTTTTTAACGACAAACTGTTCGTCAATATGCTTGGGAGCTGGTCGGATGAATTTACCCAGATCTCGAGCTGGCACCAATACTAACAAACCACAACTTGTTGTTCTCTTGCTCCAGCGAACCCTCTCAGATTTGCCCATGCTATCTCTATGTATATGTGTGTGATCCTACTCGGTTCTTGGACTGACAGTTGATGGTAGAGAGGACAAGAGAACGGGGAAGATTTATATGCATTCGTTTTTTTTTCCATGGGCTGGTTACTACTACATGAACTTTACTACATGCGTTTTTGTTTCTCTCGCTTTGAAATACCAGTTTTACATGAATAAACAAAGTGAACTATGTACATTTTATTTGCTTGTGAAAATGGCTGTCTATGGTCTTACACTATTGGTGCCGAATAGACAAAGGAAAAGAGAAAAGGACGGAACAGACGGTACATACATGGCCATGAAGAAGCGGGAAAAATGAAGGGCAAAATCAAAGCACGAAACAGGCAGACGATCACTGCGTGGCAGCAAAACGAAATCTAGAACCAACTTTATGGCTCACAGCACTGGAAAACTGCAAGAGTCAGAGAGCCAAGGCAAAGAAAGAGACGCAAAGAAAAGAAAAAGAAATAGGCGGACTGCGACTCTCGGATGCTCGTTATCATAAAAATAGGGTGTGTGTGAAGGAGAGAGAGTGAGAGAGCCAAATTACTACGGTCTGCTCAAAGAAAAGACCCAAGACGAGCAAGACGCCGGCGCTTGCCCCGCTGTTGGTTCTCGATATTGCGGCGGAAGCGAGACCAGCTGCGCTCCCGAGACTCCAGGTCGCTAATGTGTGCTGTACAGAAAGAGGCAACAGTCAGCTGGTGTGCTGCGACAGAATGCAGAAAGCGCAAAGCTTGCAGCATGTTTACAGATTGCATGGCGTCGTATGCGAACATGAGCCTGTCACTTACCCAAAAACCAATCCCACCGCCTATCTTCAATGACCAAAATGTCTTCCTGCGCCTCACGAGCTAAGCGCTGAGCTCTCGCTTGGGCTGCAGCTGTCTCGCCAACTAGATATGGATCCTCCAGAGGACGCAACGAGCTCGGGGCAGTTACAGCATCGGATTCCCGCGTACGGGGATGCTCCTGGTCAAGTGTGCGTGTGCTGGTATTGGTGGCGGTGCTGTTGGTACTGGCGGTTGTGTTGATACTGCTGCTACTCCCGGCGGTCATACGGCGACGGGCAATATTTTGATAGTTGCGCGAGGCGGGGTTGGAATGTACGGTAGACCATGTTGGGATGCTGAAAGCAGCAAGGCTTGGTAGGGGAACAGGACGGTGTGCAGGAATAGGCGGCAGGCCGTAGCGGGGGGGCTCGGTGCGGGTGTAGGGAGGAACATCGCGAGCGGTGTATTCAGGCACTTTCTCATTGGGCGGGATGGTATGGTAAGAGGGAGCTTCAGATACTATTGCATGTATGATGGGTGGTGATTAGCGCATGGGGTTCTGTTTGCATGTAGCGTGTGTGGGGCAGCGCTAGAACTCACCGTAAGATCTTATAGAAGCTGTGTCAAAATCATCTGAAGCAATAGGGTTGCGATGGGATGGTCTGACTGCGGTTATAGAAGCCATGGCTGGGATGCGATAAGATAGGACGAGACAGAGAAGAGATAGAAAGCCTGAAGTTGGTTGGTGCTAGAATTGGAAGACAAGGAGAGAAGAGGCAGAACAAGAGGATCGACAACTGGAAAAGAGCACAATATATGTACAGTGGAACAGCAAGCAGAGGGGGGGGGGGTAAGGGAGGGTGTAACTCGGCGACGCCCAGTCCGGCTTGTACTATGACTCTGCAACAATAATAACAGGTGCCTAAGAAGATCCTAAGAAGAGCTACAGGAAATGATTTCCGCAAAGCCTGGGAAACGTTTGGAGCGTAAAGGGCAAGCTGATAGCAAATTAAACAAAGACAAAGAAAATCCAACAAGACAGTGGGCCAGTCAGTGTAAGCCAGGCAGACAAGCGGTTGGTCCGCAATGCAAGCCAAGACTTGGGAAGCAGGCAAAGGAAAAGACAATCTAAGCAAGGCGCCGCCGCAGTATAAGGTGCTTGCCTAGATTCGGATTTAAACGGCGAGAACGGACAAAGGACGAGGCTGAAGGCGGTCGAGAAGCACAGAAAATGGAAGGTCCCAAATGAAACTCAGGAGGCTGTGATCTGGAAATGAAGATGGAATGGGAGAAGAGAGAAAGACACAGCAGGCAGCAAGAAGAAACAAAGAAAAAAAAGACGAGAGTTTCTCTTATATAAAGGAAAGCAACAAGGAGAACATCGGCTTCAAGAGGAAGCAGGAAGGAGCTTGCAGGTGTGGATGGGAGGCTATAACCCAAGAAGGCAATAACCAGGAAGACAGGCAGAATATGGGGGTGTGGCAATAGCAAGGCGGGATGTGGGTGTATGTGAAAGTGTGTGAGTGTGTGTGTGTGTGTGTGTGTGTGTGTGCGCATGTGGTATTCTTGCTTGTTCTTGCGCTGGTTCTTTTGCTTGCTGGCAGTGTTTCTATGGTATTGTCTCTGGGGGCTTCAGTCTCAAAATCCAAGCCTGTTCTTTGGCATGGTTTTTGTCTCTTTATATACACATTCATGCTCTCCAATCCGCCTGCTCAGCAAGTTGCCTCTTGTTGGAGAAGCTCGCTCTCTGCGCTGCTTGAAGTTGGACTACTCCTACTAGGCTTTATTGTGATGATGAGCATGCGTGACTTCGCATCATCTCATACTTTAGCTCGGCTCTGGGTGAGATAAATGCTCATCCGCTCAGAAATTAGTATGCGGTATCCTCAGGCTAGACAGAGATGGGCACAGCACATGTTATATCGGTGTCTTGGCAGCCTGGAGAAGCCATTATATCAATGGGGCTCTAAAATGACGATAAAGCCGGGCTTGTCGTGCAGTCTGCCTCCAAGAAGGCCTCTTGATAACTATCGCATTGCAACAGACATCAAATCCTGCAGCCAAGATGTATCCCAATCACCAAATTATTATTTTCTTGCATTGGCTGCCCGTCTGAGCTCCACGCACGCCGATGATGAAGAGTCGCTATTCTCGGGTACGGTCGGGAAATCCCTGGTTAATCCAGCATAATGCTATGTTCACACCTCTCGACTATGCTCCCTCCTGCCACTTCTGCCCGTTATCTTGGCATAGCCCCCTCACACTGTCGTAACCCTAATCCAGCTTAGCTTGGCTTAGTTGTCAACCACGTCAGTCAAAACTACAAGCTGCCTGCCTTGAGCTTGAAATCTAGCTGTCTATTTCCTCTTGATTACGAAGTCCGAGTCGCACCTGATGATGTTAAATGGTCTAGATAGGAGAAAAAACCAAGAAAGAAAAAAACTCCCAAAGCACGAGGTGGTAAGGCGGGGCAGTTAAGAAGGAGATAAAGAGCAAGAACAAGAACAAGATAGAAGTACAGGGAACCGATTAGCTGCTTAAGCACGCTTGGAGCAGGGGCTAAAGTTAGCGGGCTTAGGGCTTGACCAGGAGCCCAACAACGACCAAGTTTCGCCAGTCTTTGTCTTTGCCCTCATCCTCCTTTCCTCTTGGCCTGCAGCCCCGCTGTAGCTAGGCAGTTAACCACAAGCTGGACCTAGGTTTACGAAGAAGCAACAGCCCACCACCCAAGTAGCAGAAATCGCATCATTTAGGTGCTGGCTAGCTACATGCACAGGCGGCTAGCTTGGCTTGACTCGGGTTTGTAGACAGAGATGTGAATGGAACAACAGCTTTGGCCTGCATAAGGGTGCATGTTTGTACACGTGTACAAGTGTCCCTGGCTTGTATATGGTAGCCAGATTGACCCCATGGGTGACATGTTACTATTAGCAGCAATTAAAGCCACATATCAACGAAGAAAATGCCTTCACTTCTCTACCGCAAATACAAAGCCCGCTCACGTCTCCAGAGCGCACTTTTTTCTTCTTCTATCTTGGCTAACCATCCTGAGCTGGGCATACTGATATGCAGGGGATAGAGCAAACAAGCCAAAGGGCCAAAAGGGGGGTGGAAAAAAGGAAGCAAACAAAGCTTTCTCGCCCAGACGCACATGCACATTACAGTACATTGGCCACCTTCTAGATTTCCCCCAAGAGATGCCCCGCGTAATCTAGAGTGGATAGGAAAGGGACACAGGTTGATTTGATTTGAATATATTTTACGTCTACTGGAATCACTAAGATCAAACGACGCACTATCGTGAGCCGGGGTTGGCCACCAATTCCGTGGTATTAAAGGGACACAGGAAAAACTAGAGCTAGCAAAAAAGGAAACCTATAGTAAAAAGAAGGAAATACGGCGGAGAACGGGTGGGTAACACCGCCTCCTCCTCCTCCTCCCTTACAGAAGCTCAAGGAGACGATCGACAGAGCAAGAGCATAGCGAGAAGGAAGGGCCCGCCTTGGTGCAGTTTTGTCTCGATGCCTTGGTCCACCGCTACGTGGCCCGCAAAGTTTGTCTGTTGGTTACATGTTATGCTCCGTGCTGTATATATCTCTACGCGCTGCCGCAGCTTCGTGGGTGGCATTAGCTGATATGTGATTAGGGGGAAGGCCCAACAGCGCAGGGATGGGCGCTTGAAGCTGCTATCGATACCAGTATTATCCGACATCTCTAGAAACTTTAGCTTCATCCATCCCTAGTCTACCATGACACCCAGCGCTCTAATCGCCCGATCTCCATTGATTCTACATTCTATGTGTATTATCATATCCATCACCTACCTCCCCTTCATTGTTTGCCCAATTGCACACTACTTTGCCCGCTCTCCCCTTCCCTCCCCCCCCTCCCCCCAAAAGAGGCTTGTAGAAGCAATGCCAATGGGCAAAATGCTTTTTTCCTGCTTTTGGTGTATCTTGCTTCTTCCATCCATTTTCCCCCTGTTAACCGCTTATGTCACTTCTATTTTTTGACTTCCTTATCCCTAAAGTGTCCACAGGTTCACATCAAAATGATTGTGTTTGACCCTAACCCTACACATATCCCGATTTTTCCCGCCATTTTATATTCTGTTTTATTTTGCTTTGCACCAACGACATGTAGTGATAAGCAGGCTTAAATTCCCAACTTCGCCGCTGAGCCTGCTTAGCTGCAGCCCCCGAAGTGCGCATGTGCATGATTCATCTAGGCAGCCCATGACTAACACCGCTCCGGTGAATGTTTAACGTCACATCGACATGTAACTCGAATCATGTAGATCATCAACTACGTTGTCGCCTCCCCTCCCTCCTCTCACAGCCCCTCTCTCGGCAAATATAGACATCCTGGATACTTCTGGGCTTTTGGCCCTGGCAAGACGCACCAAGCCCCAAGCCCCAAGCTTACCAATCAGCAACTTAACAACAGTACATGTTCGTCCTTTACTGGCTGCCATCCTAGGCTGCCTGTTGTAGCTTATGGGAAATCTCACTTGTGGAACTACTATCTACATATGATGTAGTTTTACCGTGTTCGACCTAATCGTTTCTCTTTTCACCAAACGATTCACCAAGATTGACTTTCCCGTTCCTTTCTCAATGATAAATTTTGAAGCCCCGCCCGGTTCGTTCTGTGCAGGAGGAACTGCGTGCGTGGAACAGCACAGGAACAGTGCCACAACAGAGATGCAGAGGCGACTCTGAAATTTGACACATCATAATGAACGGACGTGTCCATGGAGAGGAAGTTGTGCATCACCCTCTCTTCGACTCACGCGACATAAATTCATATAAAAGTCTATGTACATAATAGTGCACACTGATGTGGATGGTTCCCGCCTACCCACATGGCTTCTGCCATGACTCTTCACTGCCGAAGGGTTCATGCTTTGGCGAAATAAACACCAATCGGATTTGCCATATTAGAGGCCTAAAAGACACGAGGGATAAAAAAGAAACCACTCACTCACAGTTGAGTTGTTATATCGTCTATTTACATGCGCCCCGTTGCGCATATACGAGAACGTACCTCGATATGCACATATATAGACTAAAGCAATTATTTGATTCTTGTTCCGCTATGTATCTCATCAGCTATGACGTTGTAGAACAAGAGGTCCGGCCTACTTTCTTGAGTTGGCTGTGCTACCTCTCTTAAAATGCGATTACGTGCTTTGGTGTCACTCTAAAATACAGTGTAGGCATCGCTTTAGTCCGATGATTGAGAGCCTCGTAATCATCAGGTCTGATAGAGAGCCTTATATAAGCCATCCTGCACCAACCCGCTTACACTACAGTTTCTGCGGAAAAAGTGTTGGTCAGATGCTAGCGCAAGCCACGAGAAACAATCCATCTACGCCGATTATCCAAATTGATACTGTGTGTCGACGGGCCTCCGGTTAGCAACACTCCATATGCATGGTGTGGACAACACGGAGGTTCAAGTAACAGTAAATTCGGCTCGTGTATTTGGTTGCCACCATCTCGAGACAAAAGGCTAACCCTGCCTAGCTTCTTCGTTGGCTTGATAGTGCTTGCGAAATCAGCGCTGGATCATTACTTTGGAATATTCTTTCTTGCGCCGCTTTGTGATCTCAAGGCCATGGGATATCAGGCCAAAAGACGTAAACTGTCCTAAACGCTTCATAAAAGGAACATGGAATCTACAAGGGCATAGCCTTGTTTGTGTACAAGAAAGAAACTGCGGCAGGGGAAAGAGGGTGCAAGCAAAGCTCATATGCGAGTATATAACTGCTAGCATGGTCTATCTACAAGGCATATGGTACTGAAATAATAGTACACACAACACCCACGAGACTGTATAGGATGTAAACACGTCTGTGCCTACACTTATCTTCCGGGTTTTGAGTAGGGCGGTTTTAAAAATGCGTACCGAATGATTCGAGGAATATCATAACAAGTATTGTACAAAAATAAGGGAGGGGGGGGGGGTAGGGGGTGATGTGAGAGAAGGAAAGAAGAAATGCAGCATACTTATGCTCAAAGACTGTTGCCCATATCACGGACAGTCCACGAAGAATCAACCCAAGACTGCTTAGGACCTAGGAATGCAACACGGTGCACATTCTTAGCAATGCCATCAATGATGTACTTGTTTGCAACGGTTTGAACCTGCTCGTTGGTGACATCAAGCAGTTGCTGGCGGCGAGTTTCCATCATTCCATGGCTAACTCCGCTTAAGAATCGTCCAAGGCCAATCTGGTTGACTGACTTGGGAGCATCAAGGCCCTTAAAGACAGAAATCTTGGCTTCATCAAGATCCCCAGTTGTCCATTCTCTGTTGACCGCCCATTCGCCAGCTTTGGTCATAATAGATAGAGTATTTTGGGGATTGGGGTCACGGTAGGAGTAAAACCCAAAAATTCCATTTAGGCCAGAGTAGTATGCACCACCGCCGTAGGCGCCTCCCTTTTCACGGATCTCCTGGTGAAGGTGTTTGTCACTCAGAAGCTTGGCTAGAATCTCTAGAGGTGCAGTTTCGGGATTGGTGTACGAAACAGCAGGAAGAGACATACCGCCATAAAAGACTTGGTAGGGAAGAGGGAAGAATGCCTTGCTAGTCAACGTCAAAGGCTGGCCGTCGAAACCAAACACCTGATTCCGTGGAGCGGAAAGCGCATTAGAGAATGAGCCAATGAACTGACTTAGGGAAGCTCTGTTGGCAGTTACACTTTCGCTATCGCAGGTAATGAACGCCCGCATGTTACCTGAAGACAAAATGATATCGCGGAGAGATAGCAGTTGACTAACTAGATCCTTAATGCTATCCCATTCTGGCTTGATGCTACGCGCAAGTGATGTCATCAGTTCAACTTGTGCCAGGCCTTCAACCTGTTGGGAGAGCCAGCCATTACGGTTGACACCAGATTCAGCATATCCATACGCATAACGGTGACCAGTGGAAGCAATATCGTTGACTACACCGTCGGCAGAAGACTGTAATAACTGGGCAATAATTTTTGGAGCGTCCTCGCGTTCAAAGTTGGTGTCACGAAGGAACTTTTGGAAGAGATCGAACATTTCAGAAACATTGCGATCAAGGGCCATTCCAGTAAGTATAACACCCTCCTTGGCAGACTTGAAGTCCGTGGGCGATGGGGTAGAGTGGTAGCCGAGTGAAATGCCACCGGTCTTTAGTTTAATCAAGTCTTCAAATTGTTCGGTTGAAAGTTCATATGTTCCAAGGCGACCCATGCACTCTATAAGCAGGGGCAACAGTTTGCGAAGCTCCTCGGGAAGATTGTTTACCTCCATGATAGCGCGGAAGTATGTGATGCCATTAGTAGGGGCTTCTCTCCACTGTGTTGGAACGCCCAAGACTTCTTCGTCGGAGAGAACGGGGGCTTCCTTTGAACGGGGGATGTCCTTGACATAGACAGTAGGAAGAGCACTCAAGTCCTGTGTCTGGTTCTGTTGTTCTAAAAGCTCTAGCTCGCGCTCTTCAAAGTGCTTACGAGCAGCCTCTTCACTGCCAAAGCTCTTAACAGATTCCTCTATCTTTGTGCTGAGGCGATCCTGCTCTTCTTTGACTAGTTCGTCAGCGAAGTTTGTAGCAGGTTCCATAGTGAAGGTGAGGGTTTTATCATTGATCAAGTACTTTTCCAGTAGATCCTCGAGATAGTTCCCTTTAGCTAGGTTTGCTTGTATCGCCTCGACGATATCATTCCATTTCAGGGTCTCGAAAGGGTCGATGCCGGCAAACCAACGAGAAAAGACTTTGGATAAAAGGCCGGTGCCGAAGCTGGCAGTTTTATGCTTGAGAGATAACTCTAGCTGGTGCATAATGCCATCAATTTTGCTCTTCTCAAAGCCAGTTTTTTTTGCTTCTTTAAATATTTCCTGGATGCGTGCTTTGAGTTGAGGAACATCCTCTTTTCTCAATCCAGTCAAGCCCACGGAAAACATATTGCGACTTCCAGCACGACTATAGCCCGAGTTAGGGCTCCAATCAACTCCAAGGCCACTTTCAATAAGACCCTTGTATAGAGGCGATCCATAACCATCAATGAGAAGGTTTGTCATGAGTGAAAGAGCGAACGCTTCCACACCATCATGCATGTCGCCCATAACCCAGGTAACAGAGCTCTTGTACTGTTTGTCTTCGGGAACTAAGGGGTCAACGGGGCCGGGTAAAACTACTTCTTGTGGGCCGGATGAAAGGTCGATGGGATTTTTAATTTCAAGAGATCTAGGCTCAGCTCGAAAGCTAGAAAGATGCTCGTTTATTTGCTTTAGATGCTCTTGGAATGGAAAGTCGCCATACGTAAAGAACTTGGCGTTGCTTGGGTGGTAGTTACGGGCATGGAATGCCTTCAACTGCTCGTATGTAAGATCGGTAATCTTTTCAGGGTCACCTCCGGAGTTGTGAACAGAGGGGTGAATGTAGTCCTTGAAGCGAATGTAGTATAGGTAGCTTGCGTCTGACATTTGGCCCTTCATTTCGTTATAGACCACCCCCTTGAAAACAAGCTTCCCGCCCTCTTCGTTAGCCTTTGCTTGTGGGTTCTCTGGTCCAATACGCCACCCCTCTTGTGTGAAATCAGTTTCTTTTAAAAGGGGGTTTAGAGTGGCATCAAGATATACAGACATAAGATTCTTGAAATCTTGTTCGTTGGTAGTCGCAAACGGATAGTAGGTGTAATCAAACGCAGTGAATGCGTTCATAAAATTTGAGAGTGACCGGGGAAGCATCTTGAAGAACGGATCTCGTACAGGATACCTGTGAAGAAGTTGTTAGACACGAATTCAGGACATTACTGCTTTAATAACGAAACCCTTGACTCACTTTTCACTCCCACAGAGCGTCGTGTGCTCTAGAATATGTGGAATACCGGTGTCATCGGGTGGGTTGGTTTTGAAGCCAATGGAAAAAACATTGTTATTATCCTCACGCTGAATATGTAGATAATCGGCGCCAGTTTTGTCATGCTTAAGATGGATCGCTGTAAGCTCTAGCTCTGGTACGCGTTTTGAGCGCAACAGAGTAAAGCCATTTATCTTTTCGCCAATGGCTGAGGGTTGCGCTGCTGACGCGAAATTGCGCCGGCCTATAGCCTTAACGCTACTGCGAAGCATTTTGTAGAAGCTTCAGAAGCGTGCGAACGTGGGCAGAGGTATGTCTACCTGTTGTTGGCAGTGTCAGGAGACAAAGCTGATGACGATAAGTCAAGGCAAGGAGCTTTTGATGTGAGAACAGTAGGTGTGTTGAGGACAAGGCTAACAAGACCATCATCTATCACATTAATCTGGGCCTATGAAAACCGGGCTATACTCGCTTAAACTTTTCTCGGCTGCTATGATGTAAGCATATAACCCTAATTAGTCAAGTGGGGCCGCAAAGCAAACAAATATTATATAGCATTTTCTTTGAATGTGACCTTAAGCAACTACCCAACTTCACAGAGCCAAGAGAGCGTAGATCATAGCAATGCGATAGAAGTCTTCCATTCATATCCTACCGCATACAAGACACCACGCCGAAATTTACACAAACGACGATATCTCAAGATTGCCCAACAACCCTGGATCACAGACAAACGGCCTAGCTAGCCACTTTTAACCCGAAGAAGGAAATAGAGGAATTATCCCTGGTCAACAGCCTCTTGACCTGCATCTCGAATTTTCTACATGAAAAGTATATTTTGCTGCCACCCATTCGCTGCTATAGCCTTATCGAAACGACAAGCCCTTGGACTACGATACTCACAACTTTACTCGGGGTTCTTTTTCTTTTCCATTCGTTTTTCGGACTAGTCGCTTCTCTGCTCAGTTGTGCATGCCCTTGAATCGGCTCTTGGGCTCTCAATTGCGTGGTACTAACCAAAAGCCAAAGAGTACATGCATACATATTACAAACCAACCTGGTCGACAACTGACGAATTGACTACTTGCAACTTGATTTACGGGCTTTATAATAGCATATATCATAGCGATAATATCCGGCTGAAGCTCGTCGTGTATATATAAGCACGTCATCTTAGAAAACCTTTTAGTCTCTTCAAAGCGTCTTTCTAAAAAGCGCATCTTCTCGCCAAACCCCTCGTCTCCCACTCTTGTCTCTCGTCCCCGCCGCCCTCATATTCGCGACAACACCACGATCATTGCCCGGTCTAATAGAAACGCTCTATACCTCATATCTTGGGTTGTCGCACAGAAAGCTGCTCTAAGCTGGCTGCTTGGCTTCCAACCATTCGTCTTTATTCTTGCAACATTATTGATGACGGGTGTTGGATCTACGACAAGCGCTTGGATTAAGGCAAGATGAGCTCTACCAACGGCTATGATGCCGGCTCGGCCACTCGGAAGGGAAAGAACAAGAAACCGATCGACCCAAACGACAGTACTTCGCGTCTATTAGAGGCTAAAATCAACCAACTAGAGCGTGAAGCCGCAAGTGATAAAGACCAAGAGGCTGAAATCGGTACGCTATACCTGTGATACCATGTCACAAAGATACAGATTGCCCTTCATGATTGATTCCTGGAACACGAATCTGCGTCCAAGAGATGTGCGCAAACGCTGACTAACTGCGGTCCTTTAGAACGAGAGGTTAAACGTGCTAATCGAGATCTCGTCCAGCAAATTTCGAAGTTGGATGAATTACACAAAATCGACTTACTCCTCCGCCGAGCTAGCGAACTCATGGCGGATTTACGTCGTATGGAAAAGAAAAACATGAAGAACAAGAAGCGCGGGGACGCCCTTCAGAAGGACAAGGATGCCAAGATGACTGAACTTGGGAGGACCAACCAGTTGAAGGAGAAATTAGAAAAGCTTTGCCGTGAACTGCAGAAAGATAACAACAAACTCAAGGTGAGTGACTTACACAATTGTCCTTGGTGGGATAGACAAATCTCCATGTATAATCCGATATTAATTATCAATAACAATACAGAACGAAAACAAGACACTCCAAGATAATTTAGCACGGACTACAAAAGCCCATGATTTGAGGATGGAGTCGGTCTTGAGTAAACTAGAAGGATACCAACAAGAAAAGGACAATCCGCGCCAAGAAGTTATTGATGTGTCCATGGAAGAACTGTAAGTAAACCTTTCCTGCTCATGCTCGTTTAATCTTGACAACGACGCCTTTTGTTTCTGACTTTGGGCATTGTTTTAGTTTTCAACAACGGTTTAAAACCCTCATTGAACAGTACGAACTACGGGATCTACACTTCCAGGCTCAGTTGCGTACTAAAGAGCTAGAAGTACAGTACAACATGGCTCGATTTGAGGCGCAAAAGAAGATCGCCGATGACGAAGTTGCAAAAGGACGTCAATTGCAAAGCCGGGTTCAAGGGTTGAGTTCCAGCGACGCCGAGCTTCGATCCCAAGTGAATCGATACGCAGAAAAGTTCAAACAGGTACAGCTCTTTCTTGAGAAATGGAGCAGGTTAAATGCACAAGAACAGATAAGCTAATATGTGTGGGCACGATGACCCTGTTTCTACGGCTTAGGTTGAAGATACTCTCACCAATAGTAATGAGCTCTTCTCGACTTTCCGAAAGGAGATTGAGGATATGTCCAAGCGCAATCGAGTCCTGGAGAGAGAAAACAAGAACCTCAAGCGTAAGCAGCGAGCCAGCGACGAGAGTCTCATTCAAATGGCAGGAGAGCGTGAAGATTGGCGAGCACAAGCATCCAGCTCAAAAAACAAAACAGGATCCGGACCAGAACCAGCCTCTCGTCCCAACGTGAACGGAACTGAGATATGTCCAAGTGATCAAACAAACGATCCTAGAAATGGGGAAGGCCACAGCCATCACCACCACCACCACCATCACCACCATCATCATCACCATGAACCTGACGAGAATAGTGAGGACTCCACAGCGGATAACAGTGATGACGGCTACCATACTTCCGACGCCGAATCGGATACGATGGACTACCCGGGAATGACAAATACATCCCCGCCGGCACAGTGCGCATCAGAAAGGCCTACTTATGGGCCAGAGAGACCACCGGCATTATCCACAGCCCCCCGGAACACACCATTGAGTGCTTCAAAGTCCTAAGAAAATAAGATGTTTTATAAAACCAACGATGCATGCATAACTGACGAGAATCAATATTATTAGTTGTTGCTAAGTTGATAGGCGTACACAGAATGACTGACGTAGGGACGAATCAACAACGTCTATGATGCCGCTTGCTCAAGACGGCAGACCATAGAGTTTCGTTATCTTTCCTCTCGTTGCTATACTGCAAAGCCTACCGATATTACTGTTGCGTAGATGGCTACAGGTGATGTCACGACGGAATTTACCACCCCCTTGCCTAACCTGTGGTTGGGGCATGTCAATTTCAGGAACGTCAGGGGTTTTATTTTCTGTGGTCAAACGCTTTGTTGCATTCTGTAGACGTAGTTGTAAAAGGCTCTACAGCATTCCATCTGCAAGCCCTAGAAAGGGACTTGACGAAGCTATCTATCGGCTGGCTATCATTGGAAGCCACGGAGATAACGAAAAAAAACTCTTTTCCTTGTTTATTACCTTTTAAATGTGCTGAAAGACTATCTTTTCGTCCGAAGCTGAGCTTTCCAGCATGCCGTAAGCGTAGGCAAGAGCAGAAAGGGCATAGGAAGAAAAAGACCAAATGGGTAGTTTCTCTATTAACCGCTCATATCCCCCTCATTCCATTTTCTAACATGCTGTTGTCCAGTCTCGCTTAGGGCTTTGATTACGAATTTTCATTGTTACAGGGTGTGCTGTCATGCTATATCTTTTGGCGAGTTTTTGAGGCTCTTGCGATCTTGGTGCGATGCAATTGTCTTATTTAGTAGGCTACTGCTAAAGTAACTGCCCCTAGAACCATTACCGTTTGATCTTGCTTGCGTTTAGTGCATCTATTTCATTCGGTTTCCTTCTTCTACATTCCTTTTTCTAAAAATTTCCTCTCCCCTCAGGTTTTCACACGTCCGGTCTTTTATCATCGCCTCACCAATCACTATCTTGCATCGTCTTCGTACTGTTCATTTAGGACCGACTGACATCACAGGCTTTGGTGCAGTTTACTCAGGGCCTAAGTCTACCTCTTGCCAAAATGACGTCTACCCATAAATCCAAAGACGCACTGGCCCTAACGGATGAACAGCTACATGCACTTTTCTACGTCTTGGTTCACAACGAAACTTACTCAGAGATATCGGCCTTTTCTGACCCGAAAGCTATCGCAACAGCTGGCTACCCGTTTAAATTTGAAGATGGCGGCGACGAAGATAAGACTGGCCCCAGCAACGAGAACGAGGATTCAGACGTGGGCTCCACCCAGTTGAACAATAGCCGCCCAAGCTCCGATCCGCTGTTGCAGATGCTGTCTGTAACATTTGTACTCCCAATTCCTGGCTTGAAAGATCTCCCGCCAACTTTCTGGTCTAAATGCGTCCAAGGTATAGTTTCAAAGTTTGGACAGGCTGAGCTGTCTGAGAGCTACGATCAAGGTGCCATGGGAAGCCGTCGCACGTTGTCTACCGCGGCCTCTGCAGTAGTTGAAGCTTTTGCTCGTGGTTATCTTTCTGGATTGCGCAGGATTGAACATCCGGCTTCAATTCCTGCAGAATGTTCTACTGCTGAGGAGAAGAAGGCCGCCCGTGTTGCAAGGCTTGCTCAGGATTGGGACCAGGTCATGGAGGAGGTTGTCTACGGCGACTTTATTGATCGGGCGTGTAAGATTCTTGGAGAATCTTCTGAAATAGAGGAAAGCGTACCTTTCCTTGAGGGTGCTGTGGAATACGCTATTATCCAGTAAGTCCTAGTCCTATTTCCGCCGTGCCGTAGGTTTTCTATTAACCAACAATTTCAGCCTCGCAACATTCTTTCACCAGGCCTTCATTGTTTCTCCCGAAGGTCCATTTGTCATTGAACTCCTCGAAGCCGGTAACAAGCTTATCCCATATGCCATGATTCGGCAAATTCTACGCGTGGGAAATGCTGCTACCATGGTCAGTGGCATGGCCCGTCTTCTTCTTTCTAAACTTAGTCTTGGCTCAGTCTCCAACTGGCTAGGCCTTACGCAAGGTGCCGAAGAAGGAATGAATTTGCTTCAAAAGTCAGTATATCGCAGCAATGGGATATCGCATGATGCTAACTTTTACCAGAATTATCAGTACCGTCATGCTGTGGGACTGTAGCGAAGCTAACGCTGCTATTGCTACGCTTGAGAAGTCCAGTGAACTATCCGAATTTCATGTTCAAGCCATCAAGGACTTTATGGAGGCGCCTCGTGAAGTACACAAAGCCGTTCGCCAGAACAGCATTGACAAGTCTATTTCTATAATCAAGGCAATTTTGGAGTCCCAAGACGCAGAGGCTCTATCCAGAGAGGGCCTTTCTGATGAACAAAACGAGATTTGCATGCAGCTCTATGGGGCTAGACTTATGGTCAGAGACCGTGAAAATATTGTGTCAATACTTTGCAAACAAACCCCCGATCTTGTCACAGAAGCGGTTAGAGACGCTATCCTGGCCTACGATCCCATCATTCGAGACTTGCACTCTAAAGTCGACCTCAGCAATCATCTTTCCGCGGTTGAGGTCTTTGTTTCTGACTTCCTAGCGACCTGCAGCTCTAGAAAAGAGGGCAGCCTAGCCACTGTTGATGATTTTATTGAACTTTTCAAGAGACACAAGAACGCGTTGTACCAGTGGCTTCACGATGCTATCAGCAAGTGTGAGCCGGTCTGTGAAGTCTACAAGGATTATTTGAAAAATATCGTTCCCGAGTTCCGCGAGAAATCTTCTACTGATGGAAGTGACTCTCATCATCGCATCTCTAAAATCCACGGACTGATAGATCAAATGTTCTCCCAGCTTTCGGACTCGGACAAGAAAGATACCATTCGTGTTTTGGACGAATATGTGGATTATCTTGTCACCATCAGTGACCCTAACCTACACATGTCCAAAACAAGGAAAAGTACGGCGGGCCAAACTATAGACTCAATGGGTGGTCCTGCGACATGCATGGCTTCGTGGCAAGCGCTTGTTGACCAGAGCAAAATTACGCCCGCAACGCCGGATGGCCCAGTTCGAACAGGCCGCGATGTTTTTCATAAGCCCATGTCCAGACGCAGGAAAGTGAACGACAACAACAACAACAACAACAGCAGCAGCAGCAGTAACAGTCGCGGATCATCAGAAGCTAGCTGCTCTCCTTCGACATCCCCCCCGCCGACCAATCTACCACTTGCATTTCCTTCAGAGCCGAATACTGATGGCTTGATGACACTGTTTGGGTCTAAGTTCAAAGAGCTTCTCCAGAAGGAAGCATTGAACTGCGTCAAGGTTTGATCCGATACAGATATTAGAAAACAACATAAATCGAGCATACAGTAGAATTTACAGTAAACATCATATTTCAGTAGAAGTTTGTAATCAAGCTGTATCATCACCTCATGTCCAAGTTCAAAACCAAGGCCTTTACCTTTATTCAGAATTAGGGCTATTAACCCTACAGTACATGACCCCCTGTTTCCTTTATTATTGATGAGTTCCTTCCATGTCAACGGTTGGCTTTACCAGTGGCAACGTGTTCGCTCAGATCTGCTAGAATTTACGGCCTTGTGTTTTTGAAGTTTGCTCAAATTTTGACTCACGCAACCTTTGCTTTGCTGGGAAAATTCTTAATTTACACTGGTTTTTCCCTTGTTTCAAGTATCGCGGCCCTGAAAATATGGCTCCTTGGCGATCTTGGGCAGTAGGCCTTCTGCTGGCCTCAAGCACAGCTATATCTTCAGAAGAAGGAAACAAACTATCTATATCACAGGAAATTGATGCACTGAATAACCAGAGCTTGTTCTGGGGCCCCTACAAGCCCAACCTGTATTTTGGTGCCCGACCAAGGACGTCCAAGAGTCTGTGGGCTGGCCTCCAATGGGTCAACGCTAATGAGTACAAGCAGCTCAGTCAGGGTATGTGATATGTGTGGAGGCATAATAATGCCTGATGATATTCTTATTTCCATTTTAGGTCTGAAATGCAGATTTGCTGACAAAATTTGAAGGATATCGTTACACATGTGAACAACATGATAGTATCTCTGGTTATGGCTGGGAAGAATACGATGTGCGCAACGGTGGCTCGCAAGTGATACATGACGACGCTAACGAAATTGACATCACAACAACATTTATCAAGGTGCCTGGTGGCAAAAACGGAGGAAGCTGGGCCGTTAGAGTCAAGGGCGTTCCGTACCCGACAGCGCGCTCTGATCTAACTACTTTGCTCAGTTTCTACATTGCCCAGGAAGAGGATAACGGCGTCCTTGAGGTTGGCACTCTAGGAACCCCCCAAGGCTTCGTTGATGATGTGACCTTGGTTGGTACTTCGCCTAGCTTGGGCAACTACAAACTCACCATCACCAAGGGAAAGGGCGAACCCCCGTTTTCTGAGCATGCCATCACTGAAACTCGCCAGCCAAAAAAGACGGTGGTGCGCTCGTTGAAAGTACCGGAAGAAGCTGCCTGGCAGGGCCGCCACGTTGCGTATAACCAGATTAACGAGGCAGTCAAATATGTTACCGAAACGTTTGACGTCGAAAATGATCTGCCCCCTCCATACTTGTCATACTTGCTGGATAATTCCCCTGGAGCTGGAAACGTGCACATCGTGCAAAAGGTTTTCCAGGGGGAGTTTGAATTTGACTTGATCTTGAACTCGGAGGATGCGGACGAAGTCATTACTAGCGAGACTATTGACAAGAAAGCATTAGAAAACTCAAAGTCGTATGATAAGCGCTATAGCGAATTGTTTAAGCCACAAGCCCCATTTGTAGGCGAAGACTTTGTCAAGTTTGGCAAGAGCATGCTTTCCAACTTGATGGGCGGCATTGGCTATTTTCATGGCGATCAGGTTATTGACCGCTCCTATGCGCCCGAATATAGAGAGGAGAAAGAAGGTTTCTGGCAAGAAACCGCTGAAGCTCGCGAGAGACATGCGGAGAAGTTGGAGGGGCCTTTTGAGCTGTTTACCAGCGTCCCCTCGAGATCATTTTTCCCCCGTGGTTTTTTGTGGGACGAGGGCTTCCATTTGATTCCAGTGGCCGACTGGGACGTCGATTTGACCCTCGACATTGTCCGCAGCTGGTTCAAAACCATTGACGAAGATGGTTGGATTGCTCGTGAGCAAATTCTGGGCCCTGAGCCTCGGAGCAAAGTGCCCGCCGAGTTCCAAGTGCAATACCCTCACTATGCTAACCCCCCCACCCTGTTTCTTATTGTTGAGACTTTCATGAACCGTCTACGGGCTACTGGAATTAAAAAGAATTCCTCCCCCATCACTAAGGATACTCCTTTGCGCAATGCTCATCTTGACTATCCTGAGGCTGGCCTAGAGTTCATGCAAGAGATATATCCTCTTTTGCGCCGTCAGTATGAGTGGTTCCGCCGCACGCAGAAGGGCGACTTGGTCAACTTTGATCGTGAGCCTGCTAACGAAGTAGAGGGCTACCGTTGGCGTGGTCGCACTGAAACTCATTGCTTAACCAGTGGCCTTGATGACTATCCGCGTGCCCAACCTCCTCATCCGGGCGAGCTACATGTTGATCTTATGGCATGGATCGGTCTGATGACAAAGTCACTCTATAGCATCGCGGACTCTCTCGACCTTAAGGAAGATGCTGCTGTTTATGCCAGCCATCTAAGCAATATCCAGAAGAATCTGAATGCCTTGCACTGGTCGAAGAAGGCAGGCTGCTTTTGTGATGCCACTATTGACGAATTTGAAGAGCATATTCTGGTCTGCCATAAGGGATACATTTCCCTGTTTCCCTTCCTTGTTGGTCTGATGGACCCACAAGACCCTAAGATTGATCGCTTGCTGGACATGATGGAAGACCCCGCGCATCTTTGGTCGCCTTATGGTCTGCGTTCGCTAAGCCAAAGCGATGAATTCTATGGCACAGCTGAAAACTACTGGCGTAGTCCAATCTGGATTAACATTAACTACATGGCCATCACACGACTGTATGACCTTGCTAGCGTGGCCGGTCCGCATCAAGATAGAGCGGCAGAGTTATATGCAAAGCTACGTGAAGCTGTTGTGATGACGGTTTACAATTCGTGGAAGGAAACAGGCTTTGCGTGGGAGCAGTACGATCCAGACACTGGGAGAGGTCAGAGAACGCAGCACTTCACAGGCTGGACTAGCTTGGTAGTCAAAATTATGGCCATGGGCCAACCAGGTGCTAAAGGTAGCAGAGCGACGCACGATGAGCTGTAAGGGACTCAAAGGAAAAGTGGCGGATGTGCCGTGAATATCGCGGGGATTTCAAAGGGCAAACAGATGTAGTGATTGCATATATAAATTAAAGTGTCCAAATATGTTGATTTTCTCCGACTATATCGGCGAAGCGATGTTCGCATGTGTGTGCGTGTGTGTGCGTGTGTGTTCACTTCCCCACACAGAATCTACGTCAATTCGTTAGTCATAATGTCAGCTATTCATGGACATAATAAAGACTTACTTCTCGAATATGACCCCAAGAACATCTTCAACATCCGGAACATCTCCGCGACCAGTAATTCTTGCGAGGCAACTTGCCGCAAAGCGCAAGTGTTCCGCAGCAATGACGATATCACCCTCCGCCTCTGTGTCGGCTTGTGGCTGAGCTAGTCGCAAAAAGTTTTGTAGGTGACGGGTGCATTCTTCTAAAAGCTGACACTGTCTGCTTGTAACACCAAATAGAGATTGCATGTCAGCCGGTATTGACGTCATATTCTCAAATAGGGAGACAAGCTTATCTGTCAGACCTTGAATGTAGTCTGGGTATTTGGCTGAAACTAAGCCCGACGATACTTTGCTTTGCGTGCAAGATATACTTATTACATCAACACCCTGGAGTTTGGGAACGATAGAGGAGATTTCCGAGTTAAATTGAGAGAGTAGGCTTGGGTAAAGGTCGGGGCTAATGGTATCAATCTTGTTGACAACAAGGATGCGATCTTTAGCTGCAGCTGCTAGTTGCAAAGTTTCAGCGTCGTAGCGAATGGTAAACTTAGACCCCGAGCCTGCATCTCTCAAGGCTTCAACTGATGCTAGCGCAACGACTAGGTCTGAGTCTTCCGCTTTTTGACGCGCTCTGCGAATACCCTCCATCTCAATGGCCCCGATAGCCTTCCCATCGATCTCATGGGTGGTACGAAAGCCAGCAGTGTCTGCAAAGCTGCAGAGATACCCGCGGATATCAAGATTAGCCTCGACGATATCTCTTGTTGTGCCAGCCTCAGACGATACAATTGACGCTTCTCGGCCAACTATAAGATTCATCAACGAGCTCTTCCCAGCATTTGGAGGCCCAACGAAAGCAATACGGATGCCGTTTCGGACAAGTTCGCTTCTCTCTCCAGCTCTTTTATACTGCTCGATAGACGCTAGTAGGTGGTGGACGTATTTTGCTACGTTACCTAGTAGCTCAGCTGGCGACTCGTCAAAGTGCTGGTCCTCAGAAAAGTCAATAAGTGCCTCAAGTTCCGCCCGTGCATTGAGCAGGTTTTGGCGCCATTTTTCGTACTGTCGCCCAAGCTCACCGCTAGCCCCGCGTACCGCTGCACGACGTTGCTGTTCGGTTTCAGCAGATAGCGTGTTGCTTAGAGCCTCAACTTGGGCGAGATCGAGACGCCCATTCATAAAAGCGCGTTTGGTAAACTCCCCAGGCTCTGCATACCGGATGCGGCGTGAGAATGGCCGGGACACTGATGAAGGGCCGCATTGAGGAACGGCAGACAGGATAGCCTTGACTGTGGCCGTTCCACCATGAACGTGCAATTCAACGACGTCCTCGCCAGTTACTGTTTGAGGTGCAGGGAAGTAAAGGACAAGCGCACTGGAATCAAGAACTTCACTTTCAGTGCCCCTTCTAGGGTTGAAAAGCGTCCGCACCGTAGCGTTGCGAGGCCTTGGTAATGGTTTTGAGGGACAGAGGGACTTGTAGATGTCGAGAGCGGCTGGCCCTGACACCCGAATGACGGCAATTCCAGCTGGACCTTGGGCTGTAGAAAGAGCAAAGATGGTATCATCGGTGCTGGCGAATAGGCCCGAGTTCCATCGCGGTGAGAAAACAACAGGATATTGTGAAGCTGGTTGGGGGAGGGCAAGCCGGTCACGGATCAGACGCGTCCTTTTCAGACATGGGGAATGACAAGCTTGACGCAGAGCCAAGAAGGGCTTCATATGAACGGACGATACGGGCTACCAAGAAGTAGCTACAGCGTTACAAATTTGTAGCATTTGACTTATACATGATGCAGTGCCGGCTTATGCTTGATCTTTAGAGCTTCATAGTGGGGCGGCTTTTGGCTTCTGGGGCCTGTCACCGCCCTGGCCTTTTTTCCAAGGCTAAATTCCGGCTGGCTTTCCACAAATCAGAATTCTGCCGTTTCATATCCAAGGCGGTGTCAAAAAATTTCAGCTAGGAAGACTTGTTAAGAGAAAGCATTTCTCAGCCTTCATATTTCTAGTGGGGGAACTTGTTCTTCTTGGGTCTTGGCCAGCTTCATCAACTTTGACAAGGACTTTTACGGGGTTTGAGTACTTTATTCCTGCTTCCTCCTTTTCCGCTTCAGACACAATGGCCTCCGACGAAATTGTGTGGCAGATTATCAACCAGCAGTTCTGCGCCTTCAAGTTAAAGTACGTCTACCAGTCGCCAGGCGCACATGATATGTATATATATATATATCTGCGTCTGGGTGTATGCACATCATACCAGTCTGCTTGTGCTCGTGAATGCCCGCCAAACTTTCGACTAACTATTGTGTCTTTCCTCCTTCCCCTACAGAACCGAAAAGAAGCAGACCTTCTGCCGCAGCAATGACAATGTCACTGGTCTTTGCAACCGGCAATCCTGCCCTCTAGCGAACTCCCGATATGCCACTGTTCGCCAACACCCCGAAAAGGATACTCTCTACCTCTACATGAAGACCATTGAGCGCGCCGCTTACCCTAATCGACTATGGGAAAAAATCAAGCTGTCAAACAACTATGAAAAGGCCCTTCAGCAGCTTGACGAGCGCTTGATATACTGGCCTAAGTTTCTGATCCACAAATGCAAGCAGCGTCTTACGCGTCTCAAACAGGTCCAGATCCGCAGCCGTCGTATCGCAGCGGAAGAAGAGCGGTTGGGTGAGAAGCTTGTGCCTAAGCTGGCGCCCAAGGTACGCCACCGTGAAACTGCCCGCGAGAAGAAGGCCGAGGCTGCGGCGAAGCTAGAGCGTTCCATTGAGCGCGAGCTGCTGCAGCGTTTGCGTACGGGCGCCTACGGCGATCAGCCTCTGAACGTTAGCGAAGCTATCTGGAAGAAGGTCCTGACAGCCATGGAAAAAGAGGGCCAGGCGCATCGTGATGAGGATATGGACGAAGGTGTTGATGAGGATGAGAGCGACAAGGCCTCTCTAGCTGAGGAGGAAGAGGAAGCAGAGGACCTGGAGCAGCAGGTCGAATACGTGGAAGATATGGAGGAGAGCGATGATGACGGCGACCTGGACGAACTTGAGGACTGGCTGGAATCTGGCGAGGACGACGATGAGGAGGAGGACGACGACGACGACGAGAGCGAGGAGAGCGACGATGACGATGACGGCGACAAGACAGGTGTCAAGCGGAAGCGTGGAAAGGCCCTAAAGCTCAACAAGGACCGCATGAAGCAGCGTCGCATGGAGGCGGAGAAGCAGCCGAAGCTCACAGAGAAGATTGCTTGGTAAAGACGACCGTTTCTTAGCGTCGTATATGGTAGCCAAGGTGGTGGCAATGGTTATACTTGCTATCAATGGTGAGTGTAGTGATCTTAGGTGCAGTTTCTTGAATTGTTGCTAGCGGGGATTTCATCACCATTCAATCAACGGCCCTTAACAGCGGCGGCAGTTCAGGGCCCAATCACTTCCCTTATGCGTCTCTCCATCTCCTATTTACGCCCCATCCTGTGGCCCGCCCGCCTTCTTTATCGTTGTTTCTCATTCAATCCCACGTTGCTTTCGGTGTGAGTTCTTTGTATAGTCGTCTGCACTTTTTGTTTAGCTTGTTATGGCGAACCTGGTTGGGAAAATTGGGAAAATACAGATGCATTTTTTTTAATTCAAACTGATCCTGACTTAGATTGGATATGAAGATGAAGCCAAGACTTCCTTCGTCTCTGTTACATCTATGGAAACCAAGCAACTGGGTTTACCGTACAAGTAATAGAGTGCTAAGCTTAGCACCACAAGTAGCAGCCCCCCCCCCCCCCCCCCCCGCTGAATAGCACCTGGACAGCCTAATTTCCAGCCCTAGCCCAAAGCCTGGCTGGCCTATAATTCCTATCGCTGCTCCCTCAACTCACCAGCCTGCCGCCCCATAGCCTAAAACCGTAGCCCAAAGGCCCTGAAAGAGGACCAAGACACTTCCCGAAACACAACCATATCAACTTGTAACGAGAGGAGGGCCTCCTGTCCTTTTCCACGCCAAACAACAAGTTTCTCCTTTTTGCCGCAGGAAAAAAACCCAATTTATATTCACTCTTCGCTGTGCTACATTTTCGCTTTTTTATGTGTGTTATGTGTTCTTCCTTCAACGTGACTCCCAGCCTTTTACGCAGCTACTCCATTCCTCGCTTTCTCTGTCGTACTCCCAACTACGACCCTTCTCCAATCTCGTGATCTCGACCGATTCGCCCCGGCGGCAACCCGTCGACAAAGCACACCACACCCACATTCACACTCAAGTGATTGGGGTCCATCGCTCTCCCTCTACAAAATCTAGGGCTTCGGCCCATTCTGGCTCTTAATTTTCAATCGCACACGTCTTGACAGCTTAGCAACGGGCCGGCCCACTTCTGCTTCGTTCTCCCGCGGCATTCCCCTTCCTTTTGCTCAACCAAGCACATCGAATTACTTGCTCCCCCGAGCTTCCGATCTCCCCGCGCACTGCCATGTCATCGTGGTACAATAATCTGATCAACAAGACCAGCAGTGGCATCCGAGGCTTTCTGCAAGCCGAAGCCGATGGCGACACCGAAGACGATACCCATGTGTGCCGTGTCCTACGTTCCTACTATGGGGAAAAAGGCCGTGCCCTTCCCAGCTGGCTCCCCCCTGACCCGCGCGCTCCACCACCTCCTGTTATTCCCGTTAATACCGGTCCGGTCATTGGCGCACGCTATGGTGGCCTCAGCAATGGCCAGAATGCTGTTGGGGGAGCCGGGCTCTCATCATTGTGGGACACGCCTAGCAATGGCTCGCAGCAACAGCAGCCTCAAAGCCTACGTCAAGGTGGCGGTCGCCCAGCTTTCGGGGCACAACAGAGCAACAGCGCTCGTCAATCCCCATTTGCGCCACAGCAGAACACACAGCAGCAGGACAATAGGCCAGGGATTCAAAGGGGCGGCGGCAGCTTCCAAAACACATACCGAGAAGTCTCAACGCCAGCGCCAAACGGAGGTAGCTCAGCACAGGACCGCTTGAAACAAAGACTCTGGGGAGGTGCCCGCACAACAAGCCCGCAGTCGGCTAACGGTGGTCCCTTCCAGCCACCACCACCACAACAACCACCAACACAACCACAGCAACGGCAACAGTACAGCAGCAATGGCTACGGTGGCTATAATCCAGCGGGCGGTGGAGGAGGCTACCAACAACAAGACAATCGACGGGGCGGTGGACTACCGAGCGGACCCCGGATGCGCTGATTTTGGCGTCATGTGCCATCTCAACACCTCCTACAGTCAGCCTTTGTCTACCCCAGGAAACTATAACAAGGGGAAGGCGGGTGGTAAGCGAGCGTGTAAACATGTGACGAATGGATGGCACGGGGTGTTATTGGCTTTTATTCACACGCCTTAGCAAACATCCTCACTAACTTTTCCCTTGTCTTCTCTTTGTCTGGATAAACTCACTCGAGCATCATAGCATTACCCATACCTTCTATCCCATTCCCCTTTTATCTCTAATTATTTTAATAGTTTGTCTCCCCCGTCTTTAATGCTTGTTATGAAATCTCAAGACAACTGAGGATATATGCTGGCTGTCACCAGCATGTCAAAGCAGCTGACCCTAGTCCAAACCCTTGACTGTTCCAGGCCTACTGATTTGCTGCATTTTTATTTGTACCTATACATGTTTTGTCTCTGTTTTTTACGTGCTGACGCGGTGCTGGTACATCTGACCTTTCATGCATGTCGTCATTGTCAAGCGATTCATTCATAGCGGGGGAGGCTGTGACGCCGTCAACTGTAGATAGCTTTTTACAACTTATCATTATAACTGCTGCCTATATTTTACGCACCTTTCGCAGCTGTGTTCTTCCCTGGTGCGCTTTTACTTGCCGTCCCTTTTCTCGGCCCTTTAATAATCTAGCCTTCCCCTTTCTCAGTGGCGTTACTCGCGAAGGCTTAGTGGGAGGCCCTTCTCAGCATACAAATACACAACCGAAGCTTTTCTCGAAAGAGCCAGTCTCCTGTCTCTGTTAATTCTGCTGCCTGATATGAGGGGTTTCGTATGGATAAGCAGCCCTAGAGTTCCTTTTATTTTTCCCATCGACATCGACAAGTCCTCGTCAAATCCCGCGATACCTCACACGCAATAAGAATGGCATCCTCTAGCACTAAAACTCCGCCAGAATCTCCAACTGCAAGCTTTTACGCCATGAGTGACGAAGAAGAAGGCTACAGCACTATCACACACACAAAGAGCGCAGCTGGCGTAAAGCTCCTCTTCTGTAAGAGCAAGGTAAGTACACCAGGAGGCAGGCGCTTGAATGCCAATAATCATGCCGATGACATCATAACAACTGCCTACTCGGCTTCTTGTATTTCCGACGTCTAACACATGTCTGTCTTACCAGGTCTACATGCATCCAACACCCATCGCTAGAGACAATATCCCTGGCTACATTACCGTTCTGCAGCAGAAGGGCTCCTCCGCAACCACTATATCCGAACCCGCTTTGGCAGATGGAGACTCCATCGCTAAGCCCTTGTCATCTGATCTTTTTTTGGCCTGGTTTCCGGAAACATCCCTTGGTGAAGATGCTGGCCTGTATAGCAAGGTCGACATGGCAGAAGGGGAGGGTCCCTGGAACAAGCCATCACTTGTGCCTCCGCCCCCAACAGTAACAGAGAACCACAATCTTCAGGGTCATCACGCTTTTGCTGTCCCTTTAAGCTCCATATATTCGCTTACTATTAGGCCGCCTAGTGTTGGGTGGTGGTATGGGTCAATTATTATCAACTCGCGATCTGGAGACAGCTTCCCAGCTCTATTCTTCCATGATAACGAATGTCAGAGCACTATTCAGCAAAAGAAGCGCCGCACCAAGGAAAACTTTGAAGTCTTTGGTGCAAATGGGCAAGTGTTTTGGGGCGGCGATGAAGTCTTGAGATGGCTTAGAATGTACGTTCGGGTAGAGCGGTCAGGCCCCGAGCCCAACATCTACCTCATTGACGCATCCGATGAAGACATGCGCAACTTTGGAAAGGCCATGGAGGCCAAGCGATCTGAGAGGGAAGCCGCTAAGTCTGGCAACCACTCGAGCAATGCACCGGATCCTTTTGTTAAGTTTGTCAGAGAAGCGAGCTGGAACATCATGGAAAGATTCAGCAGAGTCACTACTTACACCCGCCGCGCCGCCCAGGATGTTCTAGATAATCCGCGCATGCCGCCGCAAATGCGCCGTCTTGTGCAGAATCCCGATGTACAGACTCTGCAAGAGGAATATGATAGTGCGCGCATCTACCTTGCCCGCTGGGCCATGGGTGTTGCTGAACAAAGCGAGAGAGATCGCAGTCGCAGAATCTGGACGGCCAAAGATGTGCAAGAGCTAGAAAAGACAGAGCTGGGTGACTTTGAGATCCTAAACGGCACCGGCTCGCTGTCTTTGCAAGACCGCAGACAGCCTGTCTCTATTGAAGAGTGGGATGCCTTCTTTGATCCCATCACTGGTAGCCTGGCCAAGACCATCGACGAAGTCAAGGAACGCATTTTTCATGGGGGCCTAGACGCTGACGATGGTGTGAGAAAGGAGGCATGGCCTTTTCTTCTTGGCGTATTCTCGTGGTATAGCACTACTGAGGAACGAAAAGCCCAGTTGGCATCACTAAGAGATGAGTACTATAAGCTTAAGCAAGCATGGTGGGAGAGGCTTGACGGCCTTGGAGGCGAGGGCACGGAAGGAGAGTCATGGCGTGAGGAGAGAAATCGCATCGAAAAGGATGTTCACCGCACAGATCGAAACATTGCTATCTTCTCGGGTGACGACATCCCTCATCCTGATCCCAACTCGCCCTTTTCGGGGATCGGCACCAACGTGCATCTAGAGCAGCTGAAAGAGCTTCTGCTTACATACAACGAATACAACACTGAACTCGGCTATGTCCAGGGTATGTCTGATATACTGGCACCTATCTATGCTGTGGTACAGGACGATGCCTTGGCCTTTTGGTGCTTCCAGAACTTCATGGACCGCATGGAGCGCAACTTCCTCAAGGACCAATCGGGGATGCGCTCGCAGTTGCTCACACTTGATCATTTAGTCCATTTCATGGATCCCAAGCTTTATGATCACCTCAAGTCTGTGGATAGCACCAACTTCTTTTTCTTTTTCCGCATGCTCTTAGTCTGGTTCAAGCGTGAATTTGAGTGGCGAGATGTGCTTCATTTGTGGGAAGTGCTGTGGACAGACTTCCTAAGCAGTAGCTTCCATCTCTTTTTCGCGCTTGCCATTCTAGAAAAACATCGCGACGTCATCCTCAATCACCTCAAGGCGTTTGATGAGGTGTTGAAATATGGTATGTATAGGCATTTGTTTCTCTATTGCGGGGCTGGTAATATGTACTAATATCAGGCAGTGAACGAACTTTCTGGCACAATGGACCTCGAGTCTACATTGATCCGTGCCGAGTCTCTCTTTCGCAAATTTCAGCGCATGGTTGAGGCTGTCGATAAGAAAGACAGTTTTCCCCTTCCTGTGGCGTCTTCGTCGTCCGGCAAAGCCGCCAACAACAACCTCGTAGACGAACAGATTGTCACACCAGAGCTACGCAAACTCCTGAGCCGGAATGCCAATGTCTTTTATGTTTCTCACACCAAGAAAAAGACTCTATCACAATGACAATCACGGTGTCTCGACGAACAGCGGTCGGTTTGGTCATTTGAATGAGTTAAAGTTTGTTGTCTTGACCTTTGCTCACTAGGACAGGTGACTCATGTTTCATCGAATTAGGGTTAGTAGTGTACCCCTCCAGGCTTGCTTTACATCATCCACCATTGTAAAATTTACGTCAGCGAATATGCAGTTAGATTTCATCTCCGGGTTTCTCCCCTGTAAAAGCGTCCAAAGCCGATATTTAGGGCCCCCAGAATGTGCATGAAATTAAGTTGGTGTGAGAAAGTTTTATGACTCTCATGTGAGAGAGACTCGAGTCCCGAGTCCCGAGTATCGAGTCCGGGCTCGAGTCCTTTGTGGTACATTCCTAAATTGTCGTACGAGGTCTTTACTGATGGACAAAAAGAAAAACAGCCATCTCTTTCCCTGCTCCTCTGCCAGGAAGCAGTATTGTATGTATGCATGGGGCAAGAGCTGCTGTTTTCACGGGATACAAAGAGGTGAAACTCTCGGTGTCGAATTTTTGCTTCTAGAAGCTTTTCTCTTCAGGCATAGTCTCAGCATTGATAGTGTAGTAGACTTGCCCAGACTGGGTCTAGTGGAAGGGCCTGGATCTGAGGGTCATTTAATATAGGCCTACGTTTGGTTGACTCAGGACTTGGACCCGGGTGGGCTTTTCTGCGGCGGATAAATATCCCACTTCCGCTTCTTTTCAGAAGCCATTGTTTTCTCCCCACTACCCGACACAAGTCCAATTTGCTTCTTGGTCTATTCCTTTTTCCTGCTACTTTTTTTTTCTCGAGATTCTTCTAGCCCCTTCATTCAACACGGTTATTGTGCTTTCAACAACCCCACATCTAACCAAAATGACCGACAGCAACCACATCCTCACCCTGTCGTGCCCCGACAAGCCTGGCATTGTGCATGCTGTAACGGGCATCTTTGCCGCCAACGCGCTCAACATCTTTCATCTGCAGCAATTCTCCGACCCTGTGTCGCAGCGCTTCTTTATGCGCGTGCAGTTCGGTCCCACTGCTTCGACTGAAGAGCTGAAGCCGCAGTTTGACACCCTAGCTACGGAGTACAACATGGACTACCAGCTGCGCCCCGTGTCTCAGAAGCTGCGCACTCTGATCATGGTGTCCAAGATTGGCCACTGCCTCAACGACCTGCTGTTCCGCGCCAAGTCGGGCCAGCTGCATATCGATATCCCCGTCATTGTCTCAAACCACCCCGAGTTCTCCAACCTAGCCGCGCACCACGGCATCGAGTTCCACCATCTCCCCGTTACCAAGGATACCAAGCAGCAGCAAGAGCAGCAGATTCTTGAGCTGGCCAAGAAGCACGACATAGAGTTGATTGTCCTGGCTAGATACATGCAGGTTCTGTCACCTACCCTATGTGAGGCCATGAGCGGCCGCATCATCAACATCCACCACTCCTTCCTGCCCTCTTTTAAGGGTGCCAAGCCCTACCACCAGGCCTACGAGCGTGGCGTCAAGATTATTGGTGCTACCGCTCACTTTGTCACTGCTGATTTGGATGAGGGCCCGATCATCGAGCAGCGTGTTGCCCGTGTTGACCATGCCATGAGCCCCAAGGAACTGGTTGATGAGGGCTCCAACGTCGAGAGCCAGGTTCTAGCTGCCGCTGTGCGGTGGTATGCGGAGCGCCGAGTGTTCCTGAACGGAACCAAGACCGTTGTCTTCTAGGCTTCCTATATTTCATCTCTTTTGTACGGGCAGCTTCGTAGAAAAGAGATAGTCACTGGCCTGGAATTATGGTTAGAGAATATCACGACACAGGCACGGAAGAGACGCTGTGCTTCTACAGCTTTTGTATATTGAAGAGGACATGCAATACATAGGAGCCAACCAACTATATGGTGGCAAAAGAGAAAAGACAACATTTGCTAGCCACTATTGTACCATTGTACTACTTGTGAATGCTCTGTACCTAAAACGGTGGTCCACTCTGGGCGGCAGCTAGACAAAGCTCTACGCATTGGCAAGCTCAGGATTAAATGTATTTTTGAGAACAATACATTAGAGGACATGTTATTTGCTGCTTGCCAGTAAAAGCGCTATTTTCTTTTTTATTGATGTTTTGCCTTATCGTTGTGTATTTTTCTTATCATATCTCGGTGAGGCTCTGTTATCAGCGGTGAATACCAGCAGGAGATTCTACCTAGTCTCACCGCCTTTGGAGAAAAAAAAACAAATTCTGCCATACGCCTTTTTTCATTTGCGGCTTCATTATTTTGCATCTCCACCAAAATCTTTCTCTCCAGCTATTGACATTAAGGAAGACGAGAATTTCTTTATTGACGCCCGTTCATTGGACTACGTTTGTTTCTCCCATATTCTGGCCCTTTTCTTTGATATCAACCCTCAGCCTTTTGCTCGAACACGTGGACGTCTTCCTCAAACAACAAACTCTCACAACCGCTACAAACCCGCCACGCCACCATGCATCTCATGTACACTCTGGACACCGAGGGCAAGCGCCTCTACACACTCAAGAAGATTGTTGATGGCAGCATCAGCAAGTCGGCGCATCCTGCGCGCTTCTCTCCCGATGACAAGTGGTCTCGTCAGCGTGTGACGCTGAAGCGCCGCTTCGGCCTGCTCCTGACTCAGAGCGGTGAGTTTCGACTGTTCCTTGGAGCTCTAACGGGATGCTGTTCTACTGCGTCGCAGGCTTGACTAGTAGAGAGCGACGCTCAGAAATTCCCGTGATCTTTCCAGGCTTATAGAAGTACTAACAATGCTTTGTCTTTCCCCTTGTAGATGACAAGAGCAAGACCAGTGTCATTGCCAAATAAACGGTTCGCTACACATTGACATCCTCACACTGGGTCCTCGCACATCACCCTGGTATCCGGCGTTTGGTTAGGCGGGTTTTTTGTGCCTGCCTTTTCTTATTTTCCTCAAATCTTGTGCGGTCTGTCTTGGCCTAGACTTGGAAAGAGATGGACGGACGGTCTTTGCATGCGAGGGGGTTCAAGGGCAGCTTGTCTAGGCTTTGTCCTTGGCTCTTATTCTATGTCTTCTACTTTCACCCTGGGCACCTTCGTCAAGACAAGCCCTGTTTCTACCGGATTTTACTGTTTAGTGGTGTCAAATAGCCACTCGCTCTCGCTCCCGTCTGTGTCTATGTTTTCCATGCAACGGGCATTAGGAGCAGTAGGATCGCAGAGGCATTGTCTCCCGTGTCTGCACATCTTGCTGGCTGTCTTTTCTCATGATGGCGGCCACTTTTGTTTGTTTTCTTCCTTCCACACATACATTACCTGGAGTTGGAGTTCTTTTCTTGATTTGTCTTTTCAGTTTATTTGGTCTGTCCAGGCCTTGAGCAATACAGAATGCCTTTTCTCAAGCAACTCCCAGCGCTGTAGCCCAAGACAGTGAGTGATCTTTCATTCTTGATTCATAGAATCTAGCTCAGTGTGCAGAATCACTTGCATTCATGTCATATCTAAACCAAAGTAATAAGAATACCAAAACTTTTGTATATCCCAAAACACCAACATAAACATGATAACAAAGGACAGCGTCAAAGACTCCGATAGCGACAAGTAGCCTATACCAAATCAGAAACATGGCTATTTCCTCCCTCCCTTCCTCCTTCCAGTCCAAGGAGGGCCGTCTTAAAGTGAATCAAATCCTTTGCCCGTCTCCATCCAAATCAAAAACCAATGCAATACAATAATAACCCAAACCAATGATGTGGCGCCCGTCTTATCAATGACTCTGCGGATCTTTTTTACCTGAGTCTACCGACGCTTTTTAGAGTTGATGTTGCGACCAGCCCCAACACGGATGCGGTCCGATGAGCCCTTGCGCTCACCAGTGAGAATTCCAGGGAGATAATCGTCATCCATGAGGTCACGCTGTCTCAATCTCCGGCGGTCGTTACTCGCCTTGACAAACTCCTTTTGGTCTTCCGCCAGAATGAGGCTTCGGCCCCAGCCCTTATGCCCACCAACCGAAACATTCTTGGGCATCTTGCCATTAGAGCTACCATGAATAGGTTTGGGGATACTGTAGACGTTGCCACGGTTGTTCCACTGGAAATTGCGCTTGAGGAACAGCTTGAAGTTGCCGTTAGCATCAGTAGTGCAACTGGTTCGGATCAAAGTCGACTGGCCACAGCGCGGGCAGAACTGCTTGGCCATGTCCTTGGTGGTGGCGAAGCAGCCATGGCAGCGCAGGATAAAGGTCTTGACGGTAGTGATGCGGTGCATGGAACTAGACATGATGTGAAGGCCGATACGAAGTGCTACGTTCTGCATGGCGTAATCAGTGGTCAGCAGAGCTGCCTCCATAAATGTAACGTCATCACTAGGGAGAGAACCCTTTTCTTCGTCAATACGCTTCTTGAGGTTGGATGGTGTGATCCAGCCACCCTCGTTGTCGCTGGCTTCGCCCTCCTCCTCTTCCTCCTCCTCTTCTTCCACCTTGGTGGTGGAGTGTGCGGTGGTCTCAGACAAGACCTTTTTAGTATTTGAATGTTCCAGGGACAGGTTTTCAAGCGCTGCAGAGACAGCCTCTTCAGTGGCCTGGTCTTGCTTCTTCTCCTCTAAGACCTCCAGCTTATCGTTAGCAGTGGAGGTTTTAGGTTCAGGAGCCTTGGCTTCCTCGGTCTCCGCCTTCTCGCTCTTGCCCTCGCCCTCGCCCTCGCCCTCGCCCTCGCCCTCCTTAGCCGCGGCCGTCTCAGCCTTGGTCTCCGCCCCCTGGGTGTTGTTCTGCGCGTTGGTGCTCGTCTGACTAGGGTCTTTTCTCAGTCTGTCACTGTTCCCATGCCTTTCACAGTCTATCTCGTAGGCAAGCGCCAGCAAATGCAAATCTGGTCTACTCAACACCTCGAGATCGCCCGTTTTGCGGGCAAACCCCCGAATGAACTCCACGCTTGCAGGCTTGGGGTTTCGAAGGATCAGGAAGGGTAGCAGGTTCTGTAGGCGAGTGCGAGTGTGTGCATCGCGGACCTCATCTAAAACACTGGGAATGATGAACAACTGAGTGGCCCGGGCCATAAGCGAGCTGACGGGTGGGTCATTTTTGATCAGCGGACCGGTATCGATGATCAACGAGTGGATAGTCTTCGGAGTGGCAGCTGAGGCCGCAGTGGCCAGCTGAGTAGCCATATTGAGGATATTGGGGTCGTGCAGGCTAGCAGTCAGAAGGTACAAGTTATGGTAGTCGATGGCAACAGCGTTAGCGAGATCAGTCGTCGAGGCTAGCTTTGACGAAGCGTTGATATTCAAGAGATTCAGAGACGAGCCTATTGGATGACAGCGATGGAAATGACGTTATCGATTTTTCAAGTGATGCCAACAACACTGCAGAGGCAATAAAGACGAGGCAAAAAAGGACAAAAATTCGAGAATTTTCGGTTAGATATTGATCCGTTCCAAGGCGAAAACAGCTGCCCCTCACCTTGCTTCTTTCTACGTCAAATATTTTAACTTGTCCGTTGCGGCTTCTGAAAGGGTTAAGCGAGCAACCCAAATTTGGTGGCGATACTGAATTTTTGCTAGGCGACAAGATAAGGAGCGGTGATAAGATAGCGATAAGGAAAAAAAAAAAAGCTGTGGGGAAGGTATATACTTTCGTCAAGCTGTGCGTCAAGGCACATTCCGGCTTTCGAGGAGGCCACTAAGTTGTCAAATGCTATGTGATATACTACGCACGCAAGCTATTGCGCTTATCATGAACGTCAATGCTAGGCGACGTGATGACGGGCTTTGCTATATTGAGGCGAATTAAGCCAGCTCATGCCAGAGTTGGCTTAAGTCATCACGAGAGAAAAGTGGCTCCTAGTGAAAAATGAAGGCCAGTTGAAAATTGCAAATACGAACTTGGTATCGATCAACTTGATAAAACAAGGGGTTAATTAGGTAAATGTCATTGTCTTGTCTTCAATACCAAGTTTTCGGGGAGGTTTCTCAAGCCCAAGATCTGTCTTGAATGCGAGTCAGGAAGAGAGTCGACGGCCTAATTCACATATTTATTTACGTTTCTGGCCAAGTACCTAGCGTTTACTGGACATTGAACATTGAGCGCAGACTCTGCTATTGCCGAGCCTCATCTTCTTGAGCCATGGATGCTATTTTTGAACACCCTGACATCTTTCTATTAGTAGACAATTCATCACTACATTTTGCCCGCTGATTAGTAATGAGGTACCAAAGCGCAAGGGGCGTTGCATATATATCGAAAGCTTTTAAAACAAGTGGAGCCCATGCAGGTAGAAAGAAGCAGGTACAGATTTTGGAGGAAAGAAGGCCGAACTCGAGGTGAGCCATTAATAGTATACACGAACGAACTCGAGTTGTTGTCGACTCTTCTCTTGCTTCTTTAGCGTTTTCCCCCTTTCTATTCTATAATCGTCTCACTCTTCTATTCTCTCTCTTTTCTCTCTGGCAAGCGAGAGAAAAGTAGTCAGCAGCGGCATGAGGTAGAGAGAGAAAAAAGAAGAAGCCCAACTTCTCTCGCTATCGCCTGCCGCAAGATGGTACCGGGTTTGACTAGACACCTATCCCTTCTTTGAAACCGCAGCTCTGGGCATGACGTGGCTGTTTCTTCTGGCTCGATTAATCCGCTCATTGTAAACTGGCTGGACGACTCCCAACACCGAGGTGGAAAAGGCGCTGATGTCCTCCGTGCTCGGCGGAGAAGGAAAAGAAAAAAGAAAAAGAAATAAATAAAATAACAAGAAAAAATATAGGCTACCTGGTAGACAGTTTGCTTTCATCTGACGAGCCTCGCCACGAACTCACTATTACCCGATTATTGTCGCAGCGTGAGCCTCTTGGGGAAGAAAAAGACCTAGGGATCGGAAACTGCATTCCCGAGAACCTAGGGCATGTTGAATATCAAGCTCAATCAGTCAGGGCTAGCAGAGGGATTCCAAGGAATTCCTGGCCGCCGTCATGGCAAACTTGGGAGGGTTGGCCAAGAACTTGAGGGCCAGGAAGCTTCCTGGTTTCGGTATTTGAAGAGGATGTCGGTGGGATGTGGTGGCTTCCAAGAGAGAGGGTCTGAGCCGGCCGAGGAGATAGCGGGAAGAATAGGAACACGTAACTTCGGAATAGCGTCAGAGGTGCTCTCGTACGTAGTAGATAACAGTGGCGATACTTTGGGTGGCAGCCTTTTGCCCATGACGAAGACACCGCTAGCCAATATTGGCCTCTGCGATATGAGACTTGGTTGCAGTACTGATAAGTAGCCAAGTAGTGAGCACTTTACTCTTAGTGATCCTCAAGCTTTAGGCCACCGCTGCCCACACATCGACTCCCTGTGTTTCATGTTTGCAACTAATCCATCCCTTGAGCCCTATGTATATATACACTGAGATGATAATGTGGGAGCTTATAGAGTCCCAAGCTGTCTACAACAATGACCCTCCCCTCTTATCTACCCTGGTCCCCCCCACTCTCATCCCTAGCTAAGATCCTAAAAGAAGACAAGAAGAAAGGATGTTCTGGAGAAAGGGAGAAAGAATGTGTTGCACTGCCGTTACCAGCCGGAGGCATCGTCAAGAACGTCATGTACAAGGGCATTGCATAGACGCTGGACGACGCTGGAAGCTAGTAAGTAGTGTATGCAATGATATCTATATCTAGTAAGAGGGGTGGTAGTGGTGGTGGGGGTGGTGGGGTGTCGGCGTTGCTTTTGGAGAATTGTCCTGTAGATCAATGTTGTGCTGTCTTGCTAGCATGCGAGTTTGGAGCGAGCTGCAATGTTGCCACAGATGGCAACTGAGAGTAGACAAGACTGAAAGAGCAGCAAAGGAAAAACGAGTCGGGCCGTTTATAGCATGCCTCTGCTAGACTGGAGAAGGAGAATAGAGCCGATTGAGTGAACAAAAACAGACATACGTGATGATGATGTTTTTGTTGTGTTGATTCTAGTGTCTAGTGCCTAGTGCCATTGCACACCCTACAAAAACCTTGCAGTCGCTGCAATCTTTAGGCCCGTTTTCTGCTTTGCGCTGCACTGGTAAGTTTTGGTTTCATAATGCCGTCATCACTAATTGCAGTAAAGCGACCAAGGAGAAAGAAGCTACAAGGAGACAACAAGGCATAAAGAGGAGAGTACAAAATAAGAAGGAAAACAGGAGACAAGACGCAGCACTACGCGAGTACTTGGAGCGAGGCAAGACTAGACAAGGATGACAAGAACAGGCAGCTATAGCGAGCGAGAAGCGAGTCTTACTTTTCTTTCTAGCCTCTCCGACGACTCCTCCGCCATGGCGGCGAGTTTATTGCTAGTCAGAACCCTAAAGTGTGGTAAAAGGCACACAGCTCTCATCTGATTATTGCTGGTGGTTTCTGTGGCAGTAGCTTGGAGAATTGAAGGGTAAGAACCACCTCCTTTGAGGCTCCTCGGCCGTGGCAAATCCATAGACATAATTTGGCACTTCATGTTCATGTGTTTGTACCTTAAAATAATACTCTGCGTAAAACATACGTGAATATGACAAATAGTCGACTCGGCTCAAATTAACTGCAGAGCCTTAGGTAGCATCAAGTCAAAGTCCAATGAATAGCTCAGGATGGGCCTTTCCAACTCAGAGCATGGATCTGATGCTCCCCTAATAGCATTCAAGAACACACACATACACCCCATATTACATAAAACCTACCCCCCCCCCCTTGGCCCCCTCTCTGCAACGGGGAACCAGCTCAATTGCATGCAGGTCCCAAGGCAACTGGGAGACAGGGCCTGGACACGTCACAATGAATTGGTCTTGCTGATGGACCTGTTCATAGCAGCCTTGAAACTAACAAGACGAGAAAGACAGAGTAGAAGATCCTCCCTTGACTTGAGATAAAGCCAAGGGAGAATTCAGCATACTGACCATCTACCTCCACCCCACAGTCTCACTCCCACGCCCGAAACTTGCAACGACAGATATGCAAGCTCTGCTGATCACTACGTCCTGCACGGACTTTGAAATTCTTTGTTTGGCCTCTAGTGCTCTAGTGCTCATTACTGTCTTGTGTGCTTTCAGCACTACGCAACGAATCTGACTTGCAGATCTTTCCTGCTGCTTTTTTTGATGGGCTAAAAAAGGAACCCACGCGTTTTGTTACTGGGCCTTGCAGTTTAGTGGTGGTATTGAGTCCTGAGGTGAGAGAAGAGGAAGAGGTGGAGGAGGAGGGGCCGGGGGGGCTGCTTCTGCTTCTGTATACGCTACTTTACTACTAATTGTCAGTCCCTGCTTCAGCCTTCTTTTGTTTCTATCTCTGTACGCAAATACATTTGGACTGGGTACATTAGGGGGGGGTCTGATTTCTTGTTTATCTACATTTAGCTCATGCTATCTCACACCCCTGTTCTGTAAATAGCCTGCTTCCTTTTCCAGCCGGGGATGGACGGAGAGGATAATTAAACTTGCTTGTTCTAAGGTTAGACAGAGGGTAGACAAGGATAATGAGTTATGGTCCCCCCAAGACGGGAACGTGAAGAGCTCTACTAGTATTGGAACTCTGTTTCCCAAGTTGGTGTTTACAAGGGAAGCGCAGATACCCAAGACAGATTACCTCTGCCCGATCTTGGATAATTTGGTGCCGCAAGGGCGAAGGGTAAGAGAGGAGAGAGGCGTACGAGAGCGGCTCTTGGCTTTATCTAAACACTACTTAGCCTCTTTCTTCTCACACGCCCTTGCCACCCACATGTACACCAGATATGTCATACTGCTTGCCTTGCAAGGCCACACCACACCACACCCCCATGGTTCCACGGCCGGAAGTAAAGAACCCATGCTCCATGTGCCATAGCTCCCAGAAAACAAAAGCTGAAGCCGGCTCAGCATGTAACAAACGATCTTGTATAAAGCTTTCACGCTTCCCGCCCTGGTCTTTGCCGTCCAAGCATCTCCTGGTCACCCCGAATCACCTCCTCTAGCTACAGTCTAAGAGTGCACCGACAAGTATAGGCAAAGCAGACCAGACGACGTGACCTAGGTCTCTTTCTTCATCATCCGCCCGGCTTCAACTCGACACCAGCTCCGTTCTTCTATTTCTCTTCTCTTATTCTTATTTCCCATCTCCATCTTCTTCTTTCGTCTGAGATATCTGTTCCGACTCTAGAAGTCTCTTTCTTTCTCTTCTCTTCTTGATTGTGTTACTTTCCGTGTATTCTAAATTTTATTTTACTATTTTCTTCCATTGTTTTCTTCCTCGTTCTCCATCCCGTCAGCGACTCTTCTCACCTTGTTTACGACTTTTCTCTTCGTTTCTCTCTTCGTTTCTCGCAACACATTGGGTTGACATGAGCCTTGCAATCTGAGCTCGTCCCCTTGGCCCTGTCTTAATACTACTATACCTTTTCTAATTCTTCTTCTTCTTCCGTCTCTTTTTAACTCCCATATATAAGGCCACACCCTTTGCCATTGCAATGTCACTCCACCAAGTCCCCTCTGATGCGGCTCTCCGGAAGGTTCCTTCAGATACGGCCCAGGCCGTTCTTAATGCCCTTCTGGAAGATACCGTGCGCCCTGCCGCCCAAGTATATGCAAACTTTGAGCATTTCGCTGCGGCTACGGCCCCTTCTGCCCTCCCTGGCACCCTTTCTCTCCTTCGTGCCTATGGCAAACTCTACTCTCAGCTCCCCGACTTTGAAAAACATCGGCTGGCTTCTCGGTCAGACCGTTTTACTGCCCTGCAGCAAGACAACCTCATTGTGAACCTGCACAACAGTTACTCTAGCATATCTGACTTGATGCCGAGCATTGAAGCTCCTGCCCTTCACCTCCCCGATGGCTCAAATAGTATCACGCATGCTGCGTTGCGTAGGTTTGTTGCGAACTTCACTCTTGGTTTGCCTCTTGAAGATAAGGAGCACCACACTGTTGCCGTGTGCCTCCCCAACGGACCTCTCCTGGCTGCCTCTTGTTTGGCTGTGGCCGGAAACTATGCCTGTGCTCCCATCAACATTGCTGTTGGTGTTGAACAGTTCGTGGCTGATATCAAGCAGGCCCAGGCCAAGTACATTCTCACGACACCCGATGTGGCCGAAAAGCTCGAGATGGCATCGTGGGCACCCGGTGCTGATGTGTCAATCTTCTACATTGATGTTGACTATGCTGTAAACGGCGGTTGCTTCTCTGTGAGCACTGATGGTGGCGTTGAGATTGCCCAGGACGGCGGCCGAAGAAAGCCGAGTCGTGGCCAGGACCTAGCTCTGTTGTTGTTCACTAGCGGTACTTCGGGTACTAAAAAAAGAGTACCGTTGACGATGCACATGCTGCTTCACGGTGCTGTCCTGGTTATTGACAGCTGGGGCCTTACTGAGCAGGATATCTGCTTGAATATGATGCCTCTGTTCCATGTGTAAGTTGATTGGTCAGGATGTTGCTTCTAAGGGCACACATCCCCACTTTAACCGTGTAACCATGCCCAAGTAACATAACTAACAATTTCGTGTATACTACAGGGGTGGTCTTCTGCGTAATATCTTCGCCCCGATTCTAGCTGGCGGCTCGACCGTATGCTGCCCGGCTTTTGACGCCGATCTTTTCTGGACTGTCGTCGACCGCATACAGCCCACGTGGTATTATGCCTCGCCCACCATGCACGACTTGATTGTCAAGGCCATGCCCAGCGAGGAAGTCCTGGCCAAGAGCCGATTCCGCCTTATCTGCAATGCAGCTGGAGGCTTGTTGCCGACCCTCGCTGGCGAGCTCAAGAGCAAATTCAAATGTACCATTTTGCCCAGCTATGGAATGACCGAGTGCATGCCTATTTCTACCCCGCCTCTGACCTACCAACTGGAGCGTGAGGGTACTTCAGGCATCAGCACTGGTCCTGACATGGCAATCCTAGACGCTAGCGGCAACCAGCTAGGCCCTATGGAGACGGGCTATATCAACGTTCGTGGAAGCCCCGTGTTTGGTGGCTATCTTAAAGATGATGGCTCATTAGATGTGTCAGTGTTCAACACTGCCGGCTGGTTCGACACTGGTGATATGGGTCACATGGATGCTGACGGTTACCTGTATGTCACTGGCCGCAGTAAAGAAGTCATCAACCGTGGTGGTGAAATCATCTCTCCTTTCGAGATCGAGGATGCAATTGCTTCGGCCTCAATAAGCCCCGAGTCGCCTATCTTCGAGCGCGTCAAAGGCTGTCTTGCGTTTTCTGTCGACCACGAAGTCCTACAGGAAGTTGTCGGTGTTGTTCTCGTGACACCGCCCGGCAAGCAGCGTGTCGATCTCAAGATTTTGCAAAATGCCGTTTCTAGCTCTCTTCACAGCGCCAAATGGCCGTTCTTGGTTGTGTACATGGATTCTCTTCCCAAAAGCAACAACAAGATCATGCGCATCAAGTTAGCCCAGCGTTTAGGTCTTCCCACTGTGACAGACATTACTCCGTACATGAGTCGGCACTGGGAGGCCGACTGCCCCCCTGACAACACTCCGCTTTCTGTCAAGATCCCCAGCCGCCAGTGCCAAGCCGATCTGTCAGTCGTCGAAAAGGCCATCAAAGAGCTCGTGCCCGCCGGCATCGAAATCGAGGTGTTTGCCCGTTTCAACCAGGACAAGGGTGCTGTTGAGACTGTCATTGCTCCCTCCACCCCAATGACCCCTTGCTTCTCAACTAGCGTGTCGTCACCTAATCCGGGGACTATCTCTCCTTCATCGACATATTTTGAAGACCCGAGACGGCCTTCCATTAGCCGTCTTTCTTCGACTATGAGCCTGTCCCTTGTCGACAAAGTTCACAACTATATGTTGCCCCACACTACCCATACACTTGAGACTCCTCTGCCCCGTTCACGTGCTTCGGGAATGGTTGATGAAATGGGCTTGTCCAAGATGTTGCAGATGCTGCAGGAGGAACAGGCTGCAGAGTTTGGCGCTACTACTCGTGGCCAGATCATCGCCACTATGGCAGAGGTTTTGGACTGTAGCCCTGAGCAAATCAAGGCCGAAGAGCCTTTCTACCGACAGGGCGTGGACTCATTGCTCGTAGGTCAGCTGGCTGCTAAACTGCGTAATCAGTTTCATGTGGCCATCCCTTCTACCAAGCTGTACGAGGGTGCATCCCCTACCGACCTTGCTGCTTTTGTTGACGATGCACTGAAGAACAACAAGGGCACTGATTCCTTTTCCAACGCCCCTCTTCCCGATGTTGGTCGCACGCATTCGTCAACCAACCCATTCCTATTAATTTTTCAGCTGGTGCCCTTGTGCTTTATGTATCCTGTTCGCCGTGCTTTGCAGTGGTGCATCTTCATGTCGGTGCTGGCTAGCACTGAAACATGGGCCACCAACTACAGCACCCCTGGCCGTTTGTTCAACCTGGTTCTGTGTGTTGCCATCTCTAAGCTGTCTATGCAAGCGGTTCTCCCTTTTGTCGGCATCATAATGAAGTGGGTGGTCATCGGCCGCTATCGTGAAGGACTCTATCCCATGTGGGGTGGCTACCATACTCGCTGGTGGATTGTGCAAAAGACTCTTGATATATGCGGCATTGGGTTCTTTGCCTCCACTGATGTTACCCGCAACTTCTATTACCGCATCATGGGTGCCAAGATTGGCAAGAATGTCAAGTTCCGGGACATGGGTTTGCAGGAGTTTGACCTAGTGGAAATTGGCAACAACGTCACCCTGGAGCGCTCGCGTTTGCGTCCATTTGCTGTCGAGCGCAATACGTCCATGTACCTTGGCAAGATAAAGATTGGTAGCAACTGCACTGTGGGAACTGCGTCGTTTATTGCCCCTGGTGCCGTGATCCCCGACAATACCTGCATTGGCCCCAACTCTTCGTCGTGGGAAATAGATGATGCTGACGAGGGTAACAGACACCTACTAAGTAGTGGCACTCCTGGTGCCCACTGGGCCCTGAACCTCTTCCTTACTAAGCCCCTTGTTTTCTTGGGCTGGGTTGTCTACCTGTTGCCTTGGCTTGCCGGTCTGGTTGGCCTGGTCATGTCTCCCGTGGAAATGCAGCCTGGCTGGGGCCACGTCTATGCCGTCGTCCACTGGTTTGCTGCCCCGCACCGAGTTGGCTACCATTTCCTAGCTCTAGCATTGCATGTTGCCGTGTCGCCCATTTTTGTTCTTTTCTATGCAGCCTTGATCCGTGTAATTCTCGATGGAATCTTTGGCCGACTGACACCTAGCACTGCAGCCAACCGGTCTGCCATTGATCGTTGGCGTATGGACCTGATCCGGCAGATTTTTCCCATCAAGAAGATGCTGAGTGTGACTAATATGTTTGGGTCGCATTATGAAATGACTTCGCGGTGTATGCGTCTGATGGGCGCCAAGGTTGGCCGTCGTGTTTACTGGCCTGGAACTGGTCCCAAGATTACCGATTACCACTTGATTGAGATCGGCGACGATGTCGTCTTTGGATCTCGCAGTCATCTAATCACGTCTGATGCTATTGGCTCCGATTACATCAAGATTGGCAATGGTGCTATGATTGCTGACCGCGTTGTTCTTCTGCCCGGCGTCGAGGTTGGGTGCAACACCCTCATGGGCTCTGGTGCTATGACTCGCCGTAACGGCTCCTATGCTGACGGCATGACCTATGCTGGCTCCAAGAAGGGTGACTGTACTGCGCTAGCCATGTCTGATCCTAAGAAGATGGATTCCGACACTGGAACCTCTAGAAACGCCAGCTCCGAGTCGACTGCCACTGAATTTGTCCGGGACCTAAGCGATGCTGAGAAGGGTGTTGGCCCGAAAGGCGGCCATATTTCTCGCCTTCTTAAGAGGAGCCCTAAAACTGCTGGAAGCCAGCCCGCTACTCCTTTTGGTCGCGCTTTTTACTGTGGCGAGGCGCCGTACCACGTACTAGGACAATTCGTCTGCGCTGCCTACAGCATGTTTTTGGCTGTGTTCACCAAGGCGTTTTGGAACGTACCGACTGTTGCCACCATCCAGATTGTTGATCGCATTTACAGGGAAGCTGAGGCCGGCACTTGGCGTGACCGTGACGGCCACTTCCACATTCCCTTCTTGTTGGGCTTCATGGCAGCTTTCACTGTTGGCTTCCTAATTGTTGAGATTATTCTTGTCTTCATTGTTGTTGTTTCCTCCAAGTGGATGTTGATGGGTCGTCGCCAGCCTGGAAACTATGACTGGGACAAGAGCTCGTACTGCCAGCGTTGGCAGATCTATCTGGGCATTGAGCGTCTCCGTCGCCAGTGCATCCGTGGCCACGGTATTCTGGGTATGCTAACGGGCACATACTGGCTGGTGCTCTTTTTCAAGGCGCTTGGCGCCAAAATCGGCAAGGACTGTGCTCTGTTCGCTGGCGGCACGCCCACTCTGTACTTTACCGAGCCTGATCTTCTAACGCTGGGCGACAGAGTGGCGGTTGACGATGCTAGTCTAGTCGGCCATATCAACTCGCGTGGCAAGTTCAACCTCAACAGACTGTCTGTCGGAGATCGCTCGGTTCTAAGGGCTGGCAGCAGACTGCTCAGTGGTGCTAAGATGGAGAAGGATACATGTCTCTTGGAGCACACGCTGATAATGGGTGGAGAGATTATCGAGGAGGGAACGACGATGCAGGGCTGGACAGGCGAGAGATTTTCGCGGCACCGGGTTTCTGAACATGTTACGATCCGGTAGATGAAATGGCCGGGCGTCTTAGATGGCAGATGAACCTGGTTGATGGACGGCCGGTGAGCTTAGAGTTGCATTGATTGCCTCGATTGGACTTTTGTTTCTTTTTGGATATAATTTTAGTTTTTCCTTCTTCTTAGACTGGCCTGCATTTGCACGCTTTATTTTCGTTGACTCACAAGAACTTGAATTCTTTGAGATGAATATTCATTTAGCCAGAAAAGAATCTGGGCAGTTGCGTTAGAATGCAATAAAAATTTGTCAGCCATTTCTAATTGCATAATTCAGTATCTTGATACGAAAATTCTACTGTGTATCGCCGTTCACCACTTCGATAGCTTTGTCCTTTTTCTACCAGCACCTGTTTATACAACAATGGTTTTAGCAGCCAGTGAAAAGTGAAATACTGGTGAGACAGTCAGCTTTTGGTTGCATTAATACCCGTGCCCACCAAAGCATCATATAGTTGCTATTAGTGTAAGAAAGAACATGGCATGCATTTGGCTAATATCTAATAGATTCTACCACACCACACCACTTGGATGCTACCGTATGTCCTGTGTAGAATGGTCTGGTATTGGAACTCGCTTGGTTTGTTGTCTAACAAGAAGAAGTGCGAGACAGCTTAGGCTGCGCTGTAAGATGAGCTGAGGATGGATATCGTGCAGCTCTCAAATGCTCTTTTTCTACTAGATGTAAGGCATCTACATCATGTCATAGCAATCAGACTGTCAATATTTCGAAGGTATGTTTAGGACTAACAGCTGCACAGACCAACCGAGAAGCATCAAGAGCGCTGGAGGTTTTGCAATAGCATATGAACAGTACAAATCCAAAAGAACACGACAGATCTTCGAAAGCTCAACTACGCAGCATGCGTTCTTCAACAAAATCTGCAACCGCCAACGCCCTGGCGTAAGACCGAGCAGAACAGCAGACGAAGAGACACGAAGACACCAGATGCGGGTCATGCTTTTCAGACCCGTGTAACCGATCCTGCGCAGACACCGACGAAAAGAAAGGCGGTTGCTGAAAAGTCCCAACAGATCCTTAAACTTGCAGACTTTTGGCGACCCAAAACCAAATATATTACCGGATTCTTCAGGTCAAGGGAGACCCTAACGAAGATAAGGCGATACTACTTTGTGGAACTATTAGACAGAGTTGCATTTGCCAGTGCCACCCTCTTGTTCCTCATGCCAAGCAACGGGCAGAAACAAGTTCAACGAAGCCATGTCTATGTGTTACGAGCTACGCACGACGCACTCATTCTACGAAAGTGCTTGTCATAGTCGTAGCCTCTGCGAGATGCAAACTGCCATGCTGAATAGCCTGGCGGCAAAAAGTAGCATCTTGATTACCGCTGCCTTGGGTGGGTGTAGTTAATTTAAGCCCCATCCCTGACCCCCCCCCCCTCCCCCACCTACTAAGTGGATTGCGCCAGACCGCAGCTGGCCAGGTGGTGAGGAAAGTGTGAACAACGCAGAGCAAAAGACTAAGACACCTTAAAACAAACCAAACTTGGTCACAGTGGCAATCGAGTTTTGGATCCAGTTTAAGGTCTGTAAGCTGACGGAAAAAGAAACACGGCAAAGACATGGATAATTCTGCTTTGCAACATCTAAACACAAATTTCAACGGCGCTTTGCTGTAGATAGCCCTAATTTGGCAAGATTTTTCCGGTGTGAATGCCCGGAAATGACACACCATGAATAAACCGCGGCCATTTTCACCCAGAGTTAATTCTCCTTTTGAGCAAATGCTTGGACAAATCCCTCTGTTGGAAGATCTACAACTACGCAAAGAGATTCCTCTTGCCAACTCTTTAGACGTAAGACAGCCCATCCTTTTGGAAGAGCTACATGCCCCTATTGAGGTACTGAGGCACATAAGGTTACCTACATGAAGGAGACAAAGAACAGCTCAAGAGCTGCAGGGAGTGGTTAATGATGTGATGTGAGGAGGGTGTAATTGAATAACCAAGAACTGCGTACACCAAAAGAATCAATATAGGAATTAGTCTTAGGATGCTAGGTTACGTGCGTTGATATACATGGTTTGGGTTTCTGTGTATGGTTAATCGTCATTATACGATAGACTGACTATAGACAGTGTTGACTATGAAAACAAGACAACAGATTCCAGTGCAGTCTGTGAATCCATACTAAACGACGAGAAAACCAACAGCATTGTTTGATCTTAGTGATTCCAGTAGACGTGAAACATATTCGAATCAAATCAAATCGACATTATTACGGGTATGCTTGTTCCTATATTAGTATCATGAGCGGGATGTTGTGATACTTGGCTGGTTTCTCGAGGACGCACGGAATTGCTTGCAACTTGGGGCTCATACGCAGTGTAACAGCGCGTACTTGTATTATATTTTTATTTTCTCGCATGAAATAACTTGCTCAACTCGAGAAAAACCAAAACAGATAACAAGCTAACAAAGCCCTAACAAGACTAACAAAATGGCATGCTACTAAACAAAACGCTTCAAATATGACTTGCGTACTATACCAGTAGCAAAAATAACAATCATATAGCTGTAGGTATCATACATGTTACTATCACTGGAGCATGTATGCTAGGTTTGGGAGCTCACCCAAGAGCTTCTCGATGTCGGCCTTTTCCTCTGTGCTCAATAAATGGTCGTCTGATATGGCTTCTGCAGACTTTTCTGTAGACTGAGACAGCAGCTCTGACGCTTTCTCCACATCCAAGGCCGGAACTGACGGCGTAAACCCCGATGGACACACAGGTTTAGGCGTATCGTCTCGTCCAGGCGGTGTCACCACAGGAGAATCCATAGCAAGGCTATGCCTCAACGATGACGAAACTGTAGGCATAGAGGGCGAGGGCGACACTGGAGAAACCACAGATGAAGTAGGCCCAATCGGAAGAGTGTGGCTAGGAAATAAGGGGGAGTCGCCAAGGTAATAACCGGATTTTCTCGGCTTTACGACATCGTCTGACAGATCGGAAAGGTCCATCATTGACGTAGCCGACAATGGTGATGGCGTGTACGGGCGAATTGTACTGTAGGGGGGAATGGAGCCGGACAATGATAGTTGACGACTCCGTGGGGAAATAGGACAGGTAAATATGGGAGACAGTGTGGAAACAGATGTAACTGGCGAGGAAGCCCCCGACGCGCACACAGAGTGAGAGGGGGTGGGCATGGTGGGCAGAGTAGTGGGTATTGTTATAGGTAAAGGTATATGAAAACTGGTGGAAATAATTTTAGAGCTTTCATCGTCCTGGTCGGCGGTAAAAGAGGTCGAAGAGTCGACCATTTCCCCCCATTCATCATCGTCGTCATCGGTATGGCCGTCGACAGCTCCAGCCTTGTGTTCGGTCGGAGTCTTTGACTCAATCTCAGCCGATGCTCTTGTTGCATTACCATCATTCGGTGATGAAGACTCAGTCTGAGAGACAGCTTTTGATGGTTTTTTTGGTGCTATTTTCACATCCTCCCTTGCTGCAGTTGAAGAAGATGAGTTTTCTTGAGGTAGAGCCCGTCGAGTAGGAGGGGGCGTAATAGAAAAGACGATAGCATCACTCTTTTCCTTAGTTGGGGTGGTTGGGGAACCAATGGACGCCACAGAACTAACGGAGGACGCCGAAGCATGGAACCCCCGGAATCCGGGCACAGAAATTGGCCGGGGCAAACGGCGTTCCTTCTCGAATCTCTTCAGCTCCAGTCTCTCGTTTAGTGCACTCATGTCCACGGGATCATTAGTAGAAGTGTCATTCCAGCTAAACATCTTGGTCGAGGCCTTGGGAGCAAACACCTGGGCACCACCAATACTACTCATGACACGGCCAACAGTGCTTCCCTCTTCCATCCACCGACGAACAATATTGACTGTTTCTTTTTGTGCGGTCGATTCAGTCCATCTAACTGGCCTGTAATTTGCATCGTCGGCAAGGTTGTGACGTCTGGTGGATCCATGGCGAGACACACGCAGCCAGGTACGGCGTTCAGAGGTTGTGACGAAGGAGTCATATATGGTTTGAGGGAGGACCTCCCGAGTACTTGCTGGAGGATCACCAAGGCCGGCATACAATTTATCCACAAGACCCATATCCACATCTTGATGCACCTTTATCCATGGTATAAGATTCTGAGAGCACGGGCTAGCAGAATGGGTGCCGATAGTCTCTGGTTTATGAGGTGCATCTGAAAGAGCAGGCTCTTGAGAAGAGTACTCGGATGATATACTGTTCTGTTTCTGAGATTCAGCTTCTAAGACTACAGCTGCATCTAACAGCTCTTCTGCACGGTCTATTGGAACGGGCACATCTTTGTCTAGCGCACTTTGAGGGTCGATATCTGAGGCGTGATTCGTCGTTGGTAGAGCCTCAACTGCATCGCTTGGCATCACACTTGCTTGCCTATTTGTCGTGGTTTCTTTACCTCGCTTTTGCTCAGTTTCATCTTCAGCCTGCTGGGGGTCTACGGTATCTTCAATGCCCAGTTTGCCGACTCGAGATGCCACCTTTTCAATTGGACTATGGCCGGTATGCGAGACAGGCGATGGCTGACCCTGTGATACCTTTCGGGTAATGCCATCATACAAATCGACTAGAGATTGTACGCGCGAAGCGGAAACAGGCGACGGAGTAGAGGATTGGCGGGATTTTCGCGGCTGTAATTGCTCGTCACTATTCCAGTCTTGCGGGAACTTTGGGGTTTTCTGTGCTGAGGGAGATTCCAAAGGAGATGAGAGCCGGTCCGGACTGGGTGCCAGCTCAGCCTCGGCGTTAACACTGCTATCTAGAGGGGGCTGGGAAATGATTTGTTTGTCTGACTCGAGATGAGCCTGGTGGGGGGACTCGGGAGTGGGTTCAAACACAGTCTGAATATGTAATGAGGATGGATCGATAGGAGTAACGGGAGACTCGATAGCTTCGTCCCTTGTCGATGCCAGCGATAATTTATCTTCACTCAATCGGGGCGGGTTATCGCCACAGTCATCAAACGAGGATGCGTCTTCAGCAGTAGCCCAGGAGTCGACGGTGATTTCAACAGTAGCAGTATTATTGCCTGCGTTGGAGTCGACGGGCAACCTATTTTCTTGCTGCAGTAGCGGTGCGACGCTGATTACAGGCGTCTGCTCATCTGAGTGTATTTCATGAGACTGACGGCCGTTACAGTCATCTTCTTCCTGGAGGGTTGTAAAACTTGTATCAATGGAGTTATTCTGTGAACTTGGGTTGGCCCAGTCACCAAAACCATCGTCGTCATCGGCCGACCAGAGGGAAGTTTCGTTCAGGTCAAGGATTTGTGTCTTGGGGAATAGTGAGGGTGGTTGTGAAACATTATTTTCGCTGGCGATGTTGGTTGCAAAAAAGACAGAAGCTCGCGATGGTGACGGGGTTCTCGAGGCTGGATTGGCCCACGGACTGCCCCAAGGATTATCCATTGGGAAGAGCACAGCATTGCCAGAAGGTAGGCTCTCGGTTTATAGAAACACGCAGATTAACTTGAATGTGGAAGTGGTGGAGAGTTGGAAAAAGCGAGACTGGCGACAAAACTGCGTATATATGTGTATATGTATGCTGTACGCAGAGGAGTACTACAAGCCCTCCCCGTATCAAGCCCCAGAGCATGTCGCCCCCTATGGAACACTGACAGGGGGGCTTGAATAACAAGCAGCAAACAAGGATCAAGAAACCGTTGTTTAAAATTACAGGTCAAAGTCTGACCAAGCAGAGATGCGCAAGTCGACAGTTACGAGAAATGACGTTCAAGAGAAAAGCAGACAAAACTAGCGGTTGGCCGCGAGACTGTTCACTTCACTGTACAATATATACATTTTTGATTGCATGAGGTCATTGATGGTGTTGATGCACAGTAAGCACTGATCCAAGCGTCCCTGGAGAGGGGGTGATCCTCGGCTAAATCTACACCAAGCACAGTGGAATTAGGGTCTGCAATGCTACTGTGATAGCTGCCCGGACTCAGCTACAGCCCGGGAAGCCGTTTCAGTCAAGAAATACGATCTGAAATTTGCCGGCGAAAGGATACCTTCCCTGCTGGCGCTTATGAGATTTTACTGCCTTTGTTTGAATTAGTTCATGTTTATTCCTGGGAACGAAGCGCTACAGACGCACTTACGCACTTACGCACATAAGCTCCACACGCACAGAATATCCCATCGCTATTACTAAGCATGTTCTCCAGAGCTTATCGCCAGCTTATCTCTATTGCTGGGCATGGCCCCCATTGGTGCCAGCAAATAACCTAGCTGTCAGCTGCTAGTGCCTGACTGTATCAGTACCAGATAGGCAGACAACATATTTTAGGCTTTAAGTAGTCTCCAGCGGCCGTCATGCTCTAGGCTATTTTATCATGCCAACTAAATGGATACCGACTGACCATATGTAACTTACTGAGTTTCTCATTATCAATCAATAAATTATCCTGCTTTGTCATTGCGCTTTGGGAAACTTCCCAAAACTTCCGCCTATTCCCATCTTCAAACAAGCATAAATGGCAACTGTTCTATGCAATTCACTACTAGAGCTAAATTGAAGCACCTTAACAATAAGCGATGAACGCCCTCCACATTACTGCTAATCGCGATGCAGGGGCTAACCTTGTGCCTCCTCGAGATTTGTCGCATCTCTTTTCTGAGGTTACAGCAAATCGACAGCCATCGCAGATTAAAGCTTACTACAGATATTTTCAAGTTCCTGGTATTGGCAACATAGCAGCTGGTATGTATAACTAACAAGAGGCTGACTTGTCTCCACTAGACAATATAATTATACTAACTAAACCTCAAGGCTTGCCGCATATGAGCTTATTTCCCTTCGATACCCTGGAGGCTAACATTGCTCCACCTACTCGATGGGCTCCGTCGCCCAGTGTTGATCCCAATTGTGACCCTGATCCTACCAATCTCTCATGGTGGTCTGGGGTATCGACCTCCCACATCACCGTACCAAAAACCTCTGTCTGTTCTGACGTCACTAAGAAAATCGACCTAGCGTCTGCTTTACAATACGGCACTTCTGATGGATACCCAGCACTACGCTCATTCTTGCGCCAGTTCACCCGTGATGTTATGCATCCAAACTTTGCATACAAGGGCGGTCCCGAGATTATTCTTACCTGTGGCTCAACCGATGGCTTCAACAAGTCACTGCAACTCTTGGTGAACTCCTGGTCTCAAAACGACCCCGTTGGCGAACGCCAAGGCATCCTTGTTGAAAAGTACATGTACACCAGTGTGCTGGCCCAAGCCAAACCTCTCGGATTGAACATTGCCCCAGTGGAACTAGATGATCAGGGTCTTGTCGCACACGGCCCTAGCGGCTTGGATGATGTGCTCGCGAGATGGGATGAGACAAAGGGCAAACGTCCGCATATCTTGTACACTGTCACAACGGGCCACAACCCCACCAGCGGTGTTCTTTCGGTCCAGCGACGCAAGGAAATATATGCAGTTGCGTGCAAGTATGACGTTATCATCGTCGAAGACGATCCCTATTGGTATCTTCAGTTTCCCAGCTCCAGCGTCAGCCAAGCCAAGTCACGCGACCAACCCGTGCCCACTACAGAGCCGCTGACGGCTGGCTGGACGCCAACAGACCGATCCGGCTACAAATTCATCGATTCTCTCGTCCCTTCATTCTTGCAGTTCGATACCGAAGGCCGTGTTATTCGCTTAGACACTTTCAGCAAGACCATTGCCCCTGGTTGCCGCCTGGGCTGGATCACTGCACAACCCGCATTCATCGAGCGCTTCATGTGCATCACCGAAGCCACCACTCAGCAACCATCTGGCTTCGTACAGAGCATGGTAGCCACATTACTGCTAGGCTCTCAGCCTCCAGCCGTCATGACTGCATATCAACGGCTCACACGCTATGAACAGACGCTTTTCTCAGGGTGGAACATGGATGGCTGGGTGCGCTGGCTAGCCGGTCTCAATGGTGCGTATGAGCGTCGCATGAGCCTTATGAGCCGCATCATAGACCAAGGCACCTACCAACTTAAGCAATCGACTCCTGTTGACCCAGTTGTATCTGATTGGGGCGTCATCACCAAGACACGTTTACTCTCGTTCAACTGGCCTCAGGGTGGCATGTTCCTTTGGCTGCGAATCCACTTCGAAAACCACCCGCTATGGCGTCCTCGTGGCACACAGAATGGTTTGATAACCGGCCCTATGCTTTCTACTGCGCTGCTAGTATTCCTAATGGAAAAGCCATTCCTTGTATTGGCTTCTCCGGGTCCTATGTTTAGCGCCAATGATCAAATTAGAGAAGAAACCAGCTGGCGCTTTTTCCGTCTTTGTTTTGGAGCCGAGGAGGAGGACAAGATTGAATCCATTACTAAACGTTTTGTTGACGGCGTGCAGCGCTTTTGGCGAATTAAGGACCCTGCTGAGGTCAAAAGACTCGTCAAGAAATTTTCGAATCCAGACCCGGACACTTCAGAACCAAAGGTAGCGGCTAACTTAGCATCCGTCACGAACTGCTGATATGACTTAAGGTGTGCATAGTCCTAAAGACGGTTGAAAGGGAATATCTGTTTGCTCACTTAAATACGGCATAGTTACGATTTCACTTTTTTATATTGAGTGGTCACTTATGAAGACAGGTACTGTAAATATGAGTGAATCCAGAAAGCCCCATTTTATGTTTTCATCAATGCTCTGGTTTAGAGCTGTGTTGACTCCCGTCCTGATTACCTAGACGCCAAACACGTGTATCAAAAGAAATGCGCATATCTAAGCCGATGGACCTATGTTTTATTTGCTTGAAAAAGTCCCATTTTTGTTCGCTTTATTCATTCATAGAAGCCTGCCTACAAAGCAACCACTTGTTTCCCCACAAATATACATTAACTTACGCTTTCTTGGCGAAAGTGGCAGCGTAGGGGTTGAGGCGGAGCATGACCTGCTTGTTGCGGAGAGGGTTCTTCTTCTGGACCGAGGCGCGGCGGGTCAGCTTCTCACCCTTGGGGGCGTTCAGGGCGGACTGAGTCTCAGAAGAGTTGATCAGTCTGCCGAGGTCGGCCTGCGACACAATGTTGGAGGGCAGGAGGAAATCCTTCTTCAGAGCAGAGGGCTCGGTGGTAGAGCCGTAGATGGTGTCCAGAGCCTTGAAGGCAGCGGAGGTCCAGATGACGAAGCGGCCAAGGTGACCACCAGGAGCAAGCTGGAGCAGGTTCAGGGCAGTGACGGGCGAGGTCTCAACACCGGGGATGTTGCGGAGACCGGTCACAAGCTCCTTGCCGTCGGTCTCAGCGTCATAGACGAAGAGAGGACCGCGGCGCTGGCGGGTGCGGCGGCCACGGAGCTTACC